>MUZC01000544.1:68277-79079 GCA_002072015.1 Radix auricularia | reverse complement strand
GGGGTGAGGGTGGAGGTCAATGTGTGGGGGTGAGGGTGGAGGTCAATGTGTAGGGGTGAGGGTGGAGGTCAATGC
Organism: Radix auricularia; assembly: GCA_002072015.1. Taxonomy (NCBI): domain Eukaryota; kingdom Metazoa; phylum Mollusca; class Gastropoda; family Lymnaeidae; genus Radix; species Radix auricularia. The sequence continues at coordinate 79,004 of MUZC01000544.1, read as the reverse complement.
GCTCAAAATATTTTTGTTTTAAAACAAAAACTAAATTTAAGAAATTCTTTGCACGCTCTGTTTGTTCTTTGATTCATTTATTCCTCGTATTTTCTTTCTGATTCAATTCTAATCTCCCACAGCCTTTGAAAAGACCTCAAATTCGTCATGTTCATATTTCCGAATGCCCTTTCTCTTCCTTTCCCTGGGGCCGTAACACTGCACGTATCCAGTCTCTTGTCTCAACACAGCCCCATCTCTCATCTCTTTGGCCTCTACGTTGTTGGCTAGTGGACATGACATTCTCCAGGCTAGTGGACATGACATTCTCCTAGCTAGTAGACATGACATTCTCCAGGCTAGTGGACATGACATACTCCTAGCTAGTGGACATGACATACTCCTAGCTAGTGGACATGACATACTCCAGGCTAGTGGACATGACATACTCCTAGCTAGTGGACATGACATACTCCAGGCTAGTGGACATGACATACTCCAGGCTAATGGACATGACATTCTCCAGGCTAGTGGACATGACATACTCCTAGCTAGTGGACATTACATACTCCTGGCTAGTGGACATGACATACTCCTAGCTAGTAGACATGACATACTCCTAGCTAGTGGACATTACATACTCCTGGCTAGTGGACATGACATTCTCCAGGCTAGTGGACATGACATACTCCTAGCTAGTGGACATGACATACTCTTAGCTAACGGACATGACATACTCCTGGCTAATGGACAGGACATACTCCTAGCTAGAAGACATGACATACTCCTGGTAATGGTTTCAAGCTTTTGACAATTAAGCACACGTTGACCGTGCTAGAAATCCATACAATTTGGAAATTGTGTCACAAAATCTGGCCATTGTATTTTTAAAAATTGACATTGTATCACACAATCTGGACATTGCATCCTCTATTGATCTTTTATGTGACTTTTGTGGATCTTTTAATGTTTGTTCCAAAGGAAAAAAATGATGTGTATGACACACAACAAACAATATTGTCTTAAACTTTGAATAATTTGACATTTGATGACACCTATGCTAGATAAATCCAAACATTGCCTAATGTGACATCTGAAACACACATTATTATGTCTCAAACAAACACAATGACTACTTATTGTGTCTCATACAAACACAAACACACATTATTGTGTCTCATAAAAACGCAAACACAACTAATTGTGTCTCATACAAACACAAACGCAACTAACTGTGTCTCATGCAAAAACAAACACAACTTATTGTGTCTAATACAAACACAAGTAATGGTTCTATTCATACAAACACAAACGCAACTAATTGTTCTCTTCAGGGTGTCTCTCTTCGGTCTCTGTGTTGTAAACATAACTCACCGGGGTCCTAGCGGACAGGATGTCACCTGATCGTCTCGGGAGTAGCCTGGGTCAAGGTCACCGCGACTCAGCGGACATCAATCCTATCCAACTTGTTGGAGTTACAGGCCGTGCATTTCAGCACTTACTTTATGCATGTACTTGCCTTTTCATCTTGTATGCTAGAACACGTTACCGTGTCGCTGTTTCTCAGCTCCCTGAAAGATCGAAGGTCTGTGGGAGTGTTGGTAGGTTTGCCACACCAGGGGGGGGCATTTGCTGGACACTGGGAAATGGTTCTATACATCTGTTGCCCAAAGTGTAGTACGCATTATCTTGTTTCATAGATAACTACCATATTTTAGTCCACGGACTTGAAACTACCGGAAAAGTTCTTCGGACACATTTCGAGTTGACAGAAGATTTAAACTAGTTACAACAGCAAGGTTACCAGTTTATCATTCATAGCAAATAACGCAAGCTATGAGCAATGCGACCATTTCATCATTTATAACAAATAACGCAAGCTATGCGGAAAGCCAAAACTGGTCCTCTTTTCAATCATTCATCTAACATTGTCTCTTGTCCCCTGTTCAATCATTCATCTAACAGTGTCTCTTGTTCTCTGTTCAATAATTCATCTAACAATGTCTCTTGTCCCCTGTTCAATCATTCATCTAACAGTCAATCTTGTCTGTAACGTCTTACACCAGATGTAACGTATTACACCAAATGTAACGTTTTGTCTCTCAATGTATGACATTAAGTGTAACTTATCACTTGTATATTATTCCAGAGTGAAACTTAACCTTCTCATGAGAACTCACTCTTGTAGGCGTACATCACTGACAGACTCACACTTGTAGGCGTACATCACTGACAGACTCCAACTTCTATGAACACACAAGAGTCTTTTATCAACTATTAAACTTTAATTTAACACTAATAGTAATTACACTTTGTACATGAATAACATCAGTGGAGAGCGATGCCGACTCCATGCACACTTCTTGCTTAATTCACTACAACTGGCGCCCTCTAGCATTCATTCATTACGTGATCTCTTTCTATTAATAATATATTAATTACTATCATGTGACATTGTCCTCTATTCAATCATTCATCTAACAGTGTCTCTTGTCCTCTGTTATAACATTCATCTAACAGTGTCTCTTGTCCTCTATTCAATAATTCATCTAACAGTTTCTCTTGTCCTCTATCTATTCAATCATTCATCTAACAGTGTCTCTTGTCCTCTGTTCAATCATTCATCTAACAGTCAATCTTGTCATATATTCAATCATTCATCTAACAGTCAATCTTGTCCTATATTCAATCATTCATCTAACAGTGTCTCTGCCCTCTGTTCAATCATTCATCTAACAGTCAATATTTTTCTCTATTCAATCATTCAACTAACTGTTAGATTCTAACAGTTTCTCTTGTCCTCTATTCAATCATTCATCTAACAGAGTCTCTTGTCCTCTGTTCAATCATTCATCTAATAGTTCTCTTGTCCCCTGTTCAATCATTCATCTTACAGTCAATCTTGTCCTCTATTCACAGATGTGCCTCATACGAAGTGGAGAAGACGAAAGCTGTGTCCGAAGTGCTTGACCACCTGCTGGATGGATACAGAAAGGAAGTTCGACCAGGGATCGGAGGTGATTGATTGATGGGTGCGGGTTGGTTGGGGGGAAAGGGAGATCTGGGGCTACAGAAGTATGTCATTTAGAAATCATTTTAAAATAATAAATTGTGGCAGGGCAGTAAATATTACTGTCTTAAAATGTGAAGTAACTTTATTTTTTTTAATAATAAAAAAAGATTTACATACAAAGTTATAGTAAGCTTACATGGATTCATCCGTCCTGAATGTCAGTGATTGGTCATAATTCATCCGTCCTGAATGTCAGTGATTGGTCATAATTCATCCGTCCTGAATGTCAGTGATTGGTCAAGATTCATCCGTTCTGAATGTCAGTCATTGGTCATGATTCATCCGTTCTGAATGTCAGTGATCGGTGAAGATTCATCCGCCTGCTTCTCAAAGTGGTGTTACGCGGACCGGCACCGGTCCGCGGGCTATCCGCCGCCAGTCCGCAGAAGTTCTCCAAATAGAACAGAAAAAATGGTTCACCGGTCCCTGGTGAAATGAAAAAATTCCTTCTGGTCCGCCATACTAAAAAGTTTGAGAAGCACTGCTGTAGAGTATCACCTCCATGACTCAAGTATCTTGGATGATGCTTTCATAACTGCCTCTACTTCTTTTATAACTGCCTGTTCTGTTTCTCTCATAACTGCCTGCTCTATTTCTCTCATAACTGCCTGTTCTATTTATCTTATAACTGCCTGCTCTATTTCTCTCATAACTTCCTGTTCTATTTATCTTATAACTGCCTGTTCTATTTATCTTATAACTTCATGTAAAGACAAACTCAGTAGTGTAAGAGTCTGGTGTAACTGCTGTCATATCGTAACATCCGTCGACTGTTCGTCACAAGGGTTGGTTAGCACTTAACTTTCTCAAACTAAAATCTGTTAAAACATTTGATTATTTTTTGGGTTGTGGCAAGGGTGTGGGGGTTAGGGGGTACAGCATTTACTAGAAGTCACCGATTAACATCCAGCCTGCGTGGTTATACCAATCTGCTGCGCGGCGTCGGTCAGATAACCTCCCGGCGGCGCAGTCACGCAGCGCAAAGGGTGGGAACGTTGATTGTAAACTTTTTCACTAGAGAGGTCTACAATTCTCCTCCCTTGAACTCTATGAACTCCCGATTTGACGTCACGTCTTTCTCCTTCTCTGGCTCCATTATCTTGTCCCTCTTAAACCCTCTGACTAATTCATGGGTTTGAAATATTACTGGCGCCCGTGGCGCACCGAGACTGTAGACGACTCCTTTCAACGAACGACACCGGCACCCGGGGCTAGACATCTGCCTTCCCCCACCCACACCCTCTCAATTCCATTTTGTTGCTCTGAAAAACCAAAAGAATATTCTTGTACTGTAGCTTGACGTCATCACCGTTGTGAACGTTTCTGCTTATTTTTTAAATCCTTTATATTCACTTGTGGTGTCTGAGCCGTGCGTGCCGACAAAACTTTGTATCGATATTTATTAACACATTTCCTCGTAAGCTAGCGAGCTGAAATTTTGCGGGCAGACTCGTGCCGATGATAAAAATTAGGTATCAAAGTTTCAGAATAATCGAATGTACTGTAATTGAATTATTGAGTTTTTAAATTATTTTAATCATCTCTATGTATCACGTTAATTTTTAGCGCATTTTCGAGAAGTCGAATGCGCTATTGCACCCGTTTTGTCCGTCCGTCCGTCCGTCATCACCCTAGATCTCAGCATCCATAAGTCCTAGACCCATGATGTATATATGTTTTTGTATGTCCTGACCTGCCATTTGTGCATCAACACTCAGTTACTCGATCCGTTAAAAAACCCCGTTAAAACTACCAAAAAACATTGCGAATCGAGAGATAACACTGGCGCAGGCAACGGCCGCCATTGCCGGAAGTCGAATAGCCTGCAAAAAGTATTAGTTTTTTTTTTGTTGACGTCATTAGAATATGTGTAAAAGTTTAGAGAGTTTTACGTCATCATTTGTGGTGACTTCAATCAAGATCTTAGCGGCTCAGGGGCAGAAATTGAAAACTTTTTCGAAACAAGCTTCAATATTCAACTACTTTCAACAAGATTGGCAACCACGATCTATAAAACAACAATTGACGGAGTATTTGGGCGATTAGCTGATTACAATTTAGAATGTTTCATTTATGAGTCCTATTTCAGTGACCACAAACCACTTGTAGTTAGATTAAAGAGAAAATTTAAAAAAATTTAATGTAAAGAAATGACTTTTAAATTTAAAAAAATTCAGGTATATTATTACACAAGAAAATTAATAAATATATGTCTAAAATCTAAACACAATTACTGATAACTACATAATGCTGATATCTAACATAAGTACTGATACATAATACGAAAATGCGCTAACACGTCCTGAGTCCAAAAAGGGACCAGGCTTAACATGATTTTTTAGATAAGTGTCGTGGTGCGTAATATGTTCAACAACCTTTCATGTCGCGCAATAAGGTGCGCATTATATTGACAATACTTTTAAAAATATATTTAACGATCGGTGCGCATTATATTAAACACGTTTTACGAGACATAACTAGAAATGTGTATTTTCGGATTGTTTGGCCCTGCGTGTTATTATGAACATCCATATAATAATGTCTCGTATATAAAGGATTTATAGAATTTTAAAAAACTTGTTTTTTACGGGATTGTTTTTGTTAATTTCAGTCTAAGTTGAAGACTTTCTTACAGTCACGCGAAAAGTTAACAAAAAATAAGAGTTTAAAAAAGAATTTTTTAAAGAAAAAAAAAAACACGTTTTTATTAGTGGACTCAAAAGAAGAAAATTAATTAAAACTGATAAGTTTAATTACATTGATTTAATATGACTAAAAACGTGGGGTGAGCAGTTGCATATGTGCAACTCACTCATGATCTCACTTATAGAACTCTATTTTGCCATCTAAATAATGAATCTTAAATTTTATACCAAACACCTATCTCTGTAATGTAGAATGAGATTTTGAAGCACCCTCCCTAAGTTTTTTTTAAAGTATTTAATTCACTGTGTACGTGATTGTGTAAAAGAGAGTGTGTATGTGTGTGTACATGAATGTGTGTAAGTGAGTGTGTGTACGTAAGTGTGTGTAAGTGAGTGTGTGTAAGTAAGTGTCTGTAAGAGAATGTGTGTAAGTAAGTGTCTGTAAGTGAATGGGTGTAATTAAGTGTCTGTGCGTGAGTGTCTGTGTCTGTCTGTAAGTGAGTGTGTGTAAGTGAGTGTCTGTAAGTGAGTGTCTGTAAGTGTCTGTCTGTAAGTGGGTGTGTGTAAGTGTCTGTAAGTGGGTGTGTGTAAGTTAGTATGTGTAAGTGAGTGTGTGTAAGTGGGTGTGTGTAAGTGAGTGTCTGTAAGTGAGTGTCTGTAAGTGTCTGTCTGTAAGTGGGTGTGTGTAAGTGTCTGTCTGTAAGTGTGTGTGTGTAAGTTAGTATGTGTAAGTGAGTGTCTGTAAGTGAGTGTCTGTAAGTGTCTGTCTGTAAGTCGGTGTGTGTAAGTGTCTGTCTGTAAGTGGGTGTGTGTAAGTGAGTGTCTGTAAGTGAGTGTCTGTAAGTGAGTGTCTGTAAGTGTCTGTCTGTAAGTGGGTGTGTGTAAGTGAGTGTCTGTAAGTGAGTGTGTGTAAGTGAGTGTGTGTAAGTGGGTGTGTGTAAGTGAGTGTCTGTAAGTGAGTGTCTGTAAGTGTCTGTCTGTAAGTGGGTGTGTGTAAGTGTCTGTAAGTGAGTGTGTACGCGAGTCCTGGAACTTTTAAAACCCCCTATCGCCACAGAATCAACCCCAAGTTCTTAAGACATGTGTGTCTCGTCACATCAGATTAAACTCTTGTTCATTTCGCCAAACATCTCACCCACCCCCTCCCACCTCACTTCCGGAGTTCCGGCCATCGCTTGCTCCTCGTGTCGAGAGAGTGCACGGCCACATGGAAACTCCATTAACGACTCCAGCACTCATTATGCATTCCTATTAATTTCACATTTTGGCAAAATCCGGCCCAGGAGAGGATGAGGTCTATATGCGGGCAGGATGAGAATATTGGCCCTCGACTGGCGAGGAAATCAAACTTGCAGATATCATTTACACCGGAAGCTGCTTTACGCAATAGTCTTGTTGGGGGATGCTTCGTTCTGAACCAGGGCGCTGAGTGACATAGCCTCGTTCTGGTGCTGAATGACGTAGCCTCGTTCTGGTGCTGAATGACATAGCCTCGTTCTGGTGCTGAATGACATAGCCTCGTTCTGAACCAGTGCGCTGAGTGACATAGCCTCGTTCTGGTGCTGAATCACATCGCCTCGTTCTGAACCTGGGCGCTGAGTGACATAGCCTCGTTCTGGTGCTGAATGACATAGCCTCGTTCTGGTGCTGAATGACATAGCCTCGTTCTGAACCAGGGCACTGAGTGACATCGCCTCGTTCTGAACCAGGGCGCTGAGTGACATAGCCTCGTTCTGAAATCGACCATGATCAACTTGGGAATTTTCTTTTTTTTTTATTAACAAATAATTTAAATATAAAAAGAAATATTTGTGTTCCGGGAAACATCGATAACAAAATATTCTCTGGGCCCGTGACAGAAAAAAATAAAACTATGCTTGAAGATGTAAACATGCGAACGTGTAAACATGAAACCTTTCTTTAAGAAATAACGCCAGTCACGGTTAAACTATTTCATTAAAATCTGGGTTGGATTTTTTTGTGTCTAAATCTCAGGGCAGAAAACAGGTATGAATAAAGCAGAAAAATGAAACTAAATTTATGAATACAAGTTTTCTATTTAAGTGTTACCAAATCCAAGCCCTCGTATTGCCGCGTAACCTCTCAAATAATTTTAAAAACCTATGATGTCTCCCTAACTGTTATAAATATACTCAGTCATTTCATGATTTCACCTTCTCATAGTGTCAATCATTCAAATCAATTGTCTAATCAATCGATGCAGTCAATAAAGCTAGCAATCAGTCTAGTTAATCAGCAAAGTAAATTGATAAAATAATCAGTCTTGAGGTCAAGTTTATTAGACTAGTTAATCAGTCTGGTCAATCGTCGAGTCAAGTCAATCTGCCTATTCAATCACCCTAGTCAATCAGTCAAGTCAATCTGCCTATTCAATCACCCTAGTCAATCAGTCAAGTCAATATGCCTATTCAATCAGCATAATCAATCAGTCATGTCAATCTGCCTATTTCATCACCGTAGTCAAACAGTCAAGTCAATCTGCCTATTTCATCACCGTAGTCAATCAGCCACGTACATTACTTCAGTAATTCTCAACTGACATGTAAACACCAAAACAGCAACCTTTAGGCCAGGGGCGTCGAAACTTTTTGAATGGCGGGCCGTATTCCGTGAAGTAAAGATATTGTCGTGCCGGTATAAAATAATGTCATAATAATAACATTGGTTGAGAAGTTTTTGTTCTGGGATCTTGAATGCAGTGAATAGTTGAGGTTAGTCTCAATTTCACTGGTTTACTATTACGTATGTGAAAGTCAGTCATCCTCGTCCTCACACGCTTCTTGTTACAACTCATAACTAATAATGTCTGCTTAACTTAATCCTTATTTTCCTATGAAATGCCCACTTTCATTTTAAGTGTGTAGACGCGCTGAAGTGTTGTTCCACGGCTGAGCTATCTTACAACAATAGGATACATAAAATCGTCGTATTCTTCCTGGATGTCAAGAAGAAACTGCTGAAACTGGGGGTGAAACAAGGCTTTAGAGCAAATAGACTTTAAAGCTTTAATCACTAGCTCAAAGTCACCATCAGATCTAAGTGTTTGGCACAACGAACTCGTTGGTGAATGATACAGTAAAGTTAAAAATCTCTGCTTGCATATTCTTTGACTTTGTTGGAGACAATGTTTGGTAGTTTACTGTGCTCAACAGTCATTCTACCATCAGTTATGAACTCAGAGATTGTTTCTTGTTAATTTAACGTCATTAATAGCAGAACAAATAAAAGCAACTAAATTTATTTCCCTTGTTTGGCCTTTAAGACTGAAAGTCTAGTAATTAGTAAACAATAAAATGTTATCGATTTTTGCCAGCATTTGAGGTACACAAAACAGTACAAAATTTCTACTTTTAAAAATATACACAATGTCTTAAATTAAATAATACGTCCGTCGGTTATTTAAGATGAGGCCGCAGGCCAGTTAAAATCGCTTCCCAGGCCGGATTTGGCCCGAAGGCCTGACTTTAGCCCAACACTAACTCGTGTTTCACCAAATCAAATCAGTTCGCGTTCCTCTAAATTCACTACGCCGCAGATCAGCCCCGGGTCCCTCCCCATATAAAAGTATCACCAATTAAGGACGCCGTGGAAAAGTCCAATCCCAGAAGTCAAACACTCACGCATCTTTTCGTGAGCCATGCTCCACTGTGTTCTGTATGACGGCATGAATATTGGGATAGTAGAACGCCAAAAGAGAGTATCTCTCATTTCCTTGAAGTGGAATCAAAGAGAGACCATATGGAAACATCAAAGTGAGATCACGTGGAAACATCAAAGAGAGACCAAGTGGAAACATCAAAGAGAGACCAAGTGGAAACACCAAAGAGTGACCTAGTGGAAACATCAAAGATAGACCTAGTGGAAACATCAAAGATAGACCAAGTGGAAACATCAAAGAGAGACCTAGTGGAAACATCAAAGAGAGACCTAGTGGAAACATCAAAGATAGACCAAGTGAAAACATCAAAGAGAGACCAAGTGAAAACATCAAATAGAGACTGAGTGGAAACATCAAAGAGAGACCAAGTGAAAACATCAAAGAGAGACTGAGTGGAAACATCAAATAGAGATCAAGTGGAAACATCAAAGAGAGATCACGTGGAAACATCAAAGATAGACCAAGTGGAAACATCAAAGAGAGACCAAGTGGAAACATCAAAGATAGACCAAGTGGAAACATCAAAGATAGACCAAGTGGAAACATCAAAGATAGACCAAGTGAAAAAATCAAAGAGAGACCAATTGGAAACATCAAAGATAGACCAAGTGGAAACATCAAAGAGAGACCAATTGGAAACATTAAAGATAGACCTAGTGGAAACATCAAAGAGAGACCTAGTGGAAACATCAAAGATAGACCAAGTGGAAACATCAAAGAGAGACCTAGTGGAAACATGAAAGATAGACCTAGTGGAAACATCAAAAGATAGACCAATTGGAAACATTAAAGATAGACCTAGTGGAAACATTAAAGATAGACCTAGTGGAAACATTAAAGATAGACCTAGTGGAAACATCAAAGATAGACCAAGTGGAAACATCAAAGACAGACCTAGTGGAAACATTAAAGATAGACCTAGTGGAAACATTAAAGATAGACCAATTGGAAACATTAAAGATAGACCAAGTGGAAACATTAAAGATAGACCTAGTGGAAACATTAAAGATAGACCAATTGGAAACATCAAAGAGAGACCTAGTGGAAACATCAAAGAGAGACCTAGTGGAAACATCAAAGATAGACCAAGTGGAAACATCAAAGAGAGACCAATTGGAAACATAAAAGATAGACCAAGTGGAAACATCAAAGAGAGACCAAGTGGAAACATCAAAGATAGACCAAGTGGAAACACCAAAGAGAGACCTAGTGGAAACATCAAAGATAGACCAAGTGGAAACATTAAAGAGAGACCTAGTGGAAACATCAAAGAGAGACCTAGAGGAAACATCAAAGATAGACCAAGTGGAAACATCAAAGAGAGACCAAGTGGAAACACCAAAGAGAGACC
>MUZC01000544.1:43108-62142 GCA_002072015.1 Radix auricularia | reverse complement strand
GCAGACAGACAAGCAGACAGGCAAGTAGACAGACAAGCAGACAGGCAAGTAGACATGCAAGTAGACAGGCAAGTAGACATGCAAGTAGACAGACAAGTAGACAGGCAAGTAGACATGCAAGTAGACAGGCAGGCAGACAGACAAGCAGACAGACAAGCAGACAGGCAAGTAGACAGACAAGTAGACAGGCAAGTAGACATGCAAGTAGACAGACAAGTAGACAGGCAGACAGACAAGCAGACAGGCAAATAGACAGACAAGTAGACAGGCAAGTAGACAGACAAGTAGACAGGCAAGTAGACATGCAAGAAGACAGACAAGTAGACAGGCAGACAGACAAGCAGACAGGCAAGTAGACAGGCAAGTAGACAGACAAGCAGACAGGCAAGTAGACAGACAAGTAGACAGGCAAGTAGACAGGCAGACAGACAAGTAGACAGGCAAGTAGACAGACAAGCAGACAGGCAAGTAGACAGACAAGCAGACAGGCAAGTAGACAGGCAGGCAGACAGACAAGCAGACAGGCAAGTAGACAGACAAGTAGACAGGCAAGTAGACATGCAAGAAGACAGACAAGTAGACAGGCAGACAGACAAGCAGACAGGCAAGTAGACAGACAAGTAGACAGGCAAGTAGACAGGCAAGAAGACAGGCAAGTAGACAGGCAAGTAGACAGACAAGCAGACAGGCAAGTAGACAGGCAAGTAGACAGGCAAGAAGACAGGCAAGTAGACATACAAGTAGACAGACAAGTAGACGGGCAAGTAGACAGGCAAGTAGACAGACAAGTAGACAGACAAGTAGACAGACAAGTAGACAGACAAGTAGACATACAAGTAGACAGACAAGTAGACATGCAAGTAGACAGACAAGTTGACAGACAAGTAGACAGACAAGTAGACAGACAATTAGACAGACAAGTAGACAGGTAAGTGGACAGGCAAGCAGGCTTCTATAGAAAAAGAAGTGTTTTAAAGGCCTTGTGGGTAAACAGTTTTAAGGCTATTGACCTGTAAATTTGGCTCCTTTAATTTCAATCACCAAAATATGAGAAGGAAAGAATGGTCAGCCACTGTCATGTAATCACATCTTCGTGATGCCCTACAGTATCATGGGTGGTCACCAATCTATGTTATGCCGCCCCCACCTTCTCAGTCTTGGGAATTTATGGTCGAATGGCAGCGAGCTCGACTAGCGTACCGATGGTAACGAGTTCTAATCCATGTGAAGGCAAGGATTTGTTCCCGGGGCATAGGGCGTCCCTGAGTCACCCAGCTCCGAATGGGTACCTAACACTAGTTAGGCGGCTGCGTAATGCGTGGAACCCTCATAGCCGTGGCCTGTGACCGCTGCATCACTTCCCAACAGATCATCCGTCACGGTCTGTGGACGCAATTATCTTTTGCATAGAAGGAGCGTCTGTATATATAAGATAAGATAAGATAAGATAAGATAAGATAAGATAAGATAAGATAAGTTGTATCAGGGCATGTAGGGAGTCGATCAATAAATAACCCGGGGGAGCTTGGTCCTCAAAAAAATAATAATTTTATTCTCAGCCAACGCACTGGACAGTTGAGATCATCATTCAGCAAGGCGATTGGGGACTATTGTATGAAATAAATGCAGACTTTTTAAAGACTACATATATTAAGACAGGAGAAGGGGCTGGGTAATGGACAGGAAGTGTGCGTGTTTTTAAGGTCGAGTATGCCAGGAAATGAAAAGCTTAATTCCCAGTTGACCAATTCTCATGGTCCTAAATCATTGGGTAAACAAGTCATCATTAGCCAGGCGTTGTATTCTGTCGTCTTCGGTGAAATGGAAATTACAGGGAAATTTATTAAGGACACGCATTTGTTTGACGACTGGTTTGAGTGGATGGGGGAGGAAATACAACCACTGGTCACTCTATAAATATCTACATTGGTCACTTAATAAATAACACCAATGGCCACTCTGTAAACAACACCACTGACCATTCTATAAATAACACCACTGGTAACCCTATAAATAACACTAATGGTCACTCTATAAATACAACCACTGTTCACCTTATAAACAACGGTCTCTCTATTGTTGGTCTCTTTCCGGCCGTTGATTGATTGTTAATGAGACTGTGGCACGTTCGTGGGAAAATGTGGAGTTGGTCTCGACCAGCGGTTCCCAGCCCGTGGGTCGCATTCCCCCAAAGACTCGACCTGTCGACTAAAAATATACACTACAAGATGACCCGCGGCGTAGCATGCGCCGCAGAATTGCTCATCATATATAGTGCAAAGAACGGAGTACTGGGGGGAAAAAAGCGAGTAAACGAGGAGACATGTGCACAGAGGTTGTTGTTACCTGCTCCCCATGATTTACAACCATCCTTGCCAACCATAAACTATGATTTTCAGACTCTAGGCTTAGTCATGTTCACAAAAAAAAAATAGGAAAAGGAACAGGCAGAAAAAGATATTTAATTTTGTTTTAAATTATTCCATCTGGGAATTCCGCTTACAAGGCGGTATGTGATAACCACTACACTACGAATCATATGTTATTCTGTGAAGAAACGACGTAATTGAATGCAAGAAACCCCTCCCCACACCTTTTTTTTTCTTTTCATCCCGTAAAAACTAAGTTTTCGATTATAAATCCCTTATATATGAGACAGAACTAAAAGTATTGATTACATTCAAAACAAACATTTACAAACTGAAAGTGACTTAACTCCCAGATGCTCTAAAATGGGGACAGGTGGGGGTGTGGTCACCCATCGTCTGAGTGAACTCAGCAGACTCGTGGATGTAAACAACAACAGGCGATAGCATCACGGGAAGTGGGTCATTTGTTTTACTTTTTCCGACCGACCGACCGCGGACCCACGATAGACAGACAAGACGGTGAAGTTAATATAAGGGGTTTAAAAATCTACTACTAAAAGTATAACCCTTTTGTGTAGTGTTACACTCCCCTACAAAAATACCAACATTTGCTCCACTCCGCTCTTACTCTTACTCTAATTCATGTCCCAATAAAATATGACGTAACGTATAATCTCCAAGACAAAGCTCTTTTTTCCTGTTCAACTTCTTCCATCTCTGTTTGGCTGTTTGTCCCCAGTCCTACCTCATGCAAGTCTACTTCCATATTTGTTTGGCTGTTTGTCCCCAGTCCTACCTCATGCAAGTCTACTTCCATATTTGTTTGGCTGTTTGTCCCCAGTCCTACTCCATGCAAGTCTACTTCAATATTTGTTTGGCTGTTTGTCTCCACTCTTACTCAATGCAAGTGTTTGTCCCCAGTCCTACTCCATGCAAGTCTACTTCAATATTTGTTTGGCTGTTTGTCCCCAGTCCTACTCCATGCAAGTCTACTTCCGCCAGCGATGGAAGGACGAACGCCTCACCTTCTACCTGCCCAACATCACGCGCTTCACCCTCAGCAACAAGTTCATCAACAACATCTGGAAGCCCAACAGCTACTTCATCAACGGAAGGAACAGCAAGATGCACAACTTGACAGTGCCAAACACTTTCGTTCGACTCAGTTATGATGGCAGTATCTACATGTCTGTCAGGTCATTTCTTTGTGTGCATGTCTATAAGGTCATTTCATTATCTACATATCTGTCAGGTCATTTCATTGTGTGCATGTCTGTCAGGTCATTTCATTGTGTGCATGTCTGTCAGGTCATTTCATTGTGTGAATGTCTGTCAGGTCATTTCATTGTGTGCATGTCTGTCAGGTCTTTTCATTGTGTGCATGTATATCAGGTCTTTTCATTTTGTGCATGTCTGTCAGGTCATTTCATTGTGTGCATGTCTGTCAGGTCATTCCATTGTGTGCATGTCTATCAGGTCATTTCATTGTGTGCATGTCTGTCAGGTCATTTCACTGTGTGCATGTCTGTCAGGTCATTTCATTGTGTGCATGTCTGTCAGGTCATTTCACTGTGTGCATGTCTGTCAGGTCATTTCATTGTGTGCATGTCTGTCGGGTCATTTCATTGTCTACATGTCTGTCAGGTCATTTCATTGTGTGCATGTCTATCAGATCAAAAGCTCATTTTCGTTTCCTGTGCTCTATGAGCAATTTGTGGTTCTTTGTTCCTTATTTGTAAGGCTCAATACGTTGCTTCTAATACTAAAATGTTTTGGGTGTGATCATAGTTGATAGATATAAGTTTATTTAGGAAACGTGGAGAAGGAACGACACAACAAAAGTGCGAGTTATCGGCGGGAAGCCTTCTTCTGTGCACAGAAGGTAAAATAAAAACCTAGCTCCAATATAGAGTCCTGGAAGAAAGAGAATTTAAACTTTATAAAGATATAGCCATTCATTATACACGTGGTGCTTATGGGCCAAACTTTGAGAATCATTGATCATGAACGTTCATGAAACAAACAAATAATGAGATGAGATGGTGAAATTTTATTTTTTTTAATATCCGATTTTTCTCCCCTTGAAAAGTGGATATAAGCCCCTCAAGGGCGCGCAACTCCTAACAACATTCCGCCCCTTGCAGCATCAAACGATTATGTTGACTTAAATTGAAGCCCGGGACGTCCGCCACAAATCACGTGGTTTCCCTCCCCACCCCCCACCGCATCCAACTCCTCGTTAGGGCAACTCTTCTGGAACAACTAAAAAATTGTGGCCGTTTTTTTTTTAATCCCTCAATTCACGTGTAGGAAATGCCTTCAATCTCCTTTGCTTCCTATCATTTGTTCCATTCAATAGGAATCTAATTATTTCATTATTTATTTTTTAATGCAAGATTTACTGCGCTTGAATACAACAAATGTCTCCCCTGAGGCTGGATGCTGAATCTCCATTTCACATGTCATGTGTTTGTTAAAAACGTGTTATTGTTGTTGTTGTTGTTGTTATTGTTATATCCTTATGTGGTTATTTCAATATTAGCCCATCCCATTACTGAGACAAAGACTTTACTGCCCCCCCCCGCCTCAATATCAGCGATGCCCTGCATGGTGTCTGTTGTGTTATTTTATTTAAACCTCATAAATATCTTTGAGCTGTTTCTAATTATATAATTATTATATTTTCTATAATATATCCCGCCCCACTTACACACAAAAAATCTGCCCTCTTCCCAAAAGTAAAGAAATACACAACCCCCTAACCCAATACCACCACCACCCACCCACCCCCACTCCCATCCCGGCCAATAGGACCACCTTCATCTCATGTGATGAACCTCAAAGCAAAGTTGACGAGTGGCGAGATATCATGAGATTTCCATTAGTATTTCTAACATAGATGTTATATACATTAGGGCTACTTGTACCCACCAAAGAAAAGTATTTCTAACATATATGTTATATACATTAGGGCTACCTTAAGCCACCGAAGTAAAGTATTTCTAACATAGATGTTATATACATTAGGGCTACTTGTACCCACCAAAGAAAAGTATTTCTAACATAGATGTTATTTTATATACATTAGGGCTACTTGTATCCACCAAAGAAAGGTATTTCTAACATAGATGTCATACACATCAGAGCTACTTGTACCCACCAAAGAAAATATTTCTAACATAGATGTTATATACATTAGGGCTACTTGTAACCACCAAAGAAAAGAGATTTAAATTAATTGAAGATAAAGTGTTCTGAGTTAATAAATATAACTCTACATTGAGTAAAAATTATTTTATTACTGAAAAAACTACTTTCAACATTTTCTTGTCGTGTTTTCACAAAAATCCTTCTTTGGTATGAAGGTAGATAGAGTTATGGGGCGTAGGAGATAGGGTAAGCCTCATTATGGCCATGATGGTGTGTAAGATTGGGATTAGACTTAGAGTAGGCAGGGCGTAGTGTGGGGATAAGGTTAAGCTTAGGGTGGGCAGGGTTTAGTGTGGGGTTAAGGTTAGACTTAGGGTGGGCAGGGCGTAGTGTGGGGTTAAGGTTAGGCTTAGGGTGGGCAGGGTGTAGTGTGGGGTTAAGGTTAGGGTTAGCCCGATATTATAATCATATCTTCCGACAGTAAGAAATGAAAGTGCTGAAGTCTGCTTGTCTGTTTGCTTTCATGTCTACTTGTCTGTCTAAATGTCTGTCTGCCTGTCTGTCTACTTGCCTGTCTAAATGACTGTCTGCCTGTCAGTCTATTTGCCTGTCTGATTGTCTGTGCAGTTCTACCAGGATGAGCTGCAGACAATTTAAGACCAGAAAGAATAAAACCCAGGATTCCTTTCTCAAATTATGTGACAGATGATGGATTTGAAAACGGAAAAAGGGGGTGTTAGGGTGGGGGGTCGGGATTAGCGCGCGCTAACACATCACTTTTTTTTTATCTTGAAAAGAAATGTGCAAAAATAATAAAAGCACCAAAATTGTGAACAATTTCAACAAATAAATGAGGGTGGTGATGTTCTCAATATACTCAACGCTGCGACATTTTTTCATACTCGTAATATTATTTTGTAAGAGAAATCTTAATAGTAGTAACTCACTGTATGTATGTCGTTACTAAATATGTTCGGAAAAGTATTTTAGATTACAATTTTCTTGTTTTCTTGGCACTGTTTGTTGTTCGGAAGGGTGGATGGGGGGGGGGGGATATTAATCACCACTAGAGTCATTACGCTCCGACCGTCCAGGTGGCATAAGAAAATGTGTGGGACGTGAACATGTTCAATGATATAGCACCAACCGCGGGAAAGTACGGCGCTGGTCAAAAATGTCCACGACGGCAATGGTCAACAATGTCCACTACGTAAATGGTCAAGAATGTACACTATGGTGCTAATCAAGAATTCCACTACGGCGGTAGTCAAGAATGTCCACTATGGCACTAGTCGAGAATGTCCACTACGGCACTGGTCAAAATGTCCACTACGGTTCTGGTCAAGAATATCCACTACGGTACTGGTCAAGAATATCCACTACGGTACTGGTCAAGAATGTCCCCTACGGCAAATGTCAAGAATGTCTACTACAGCAATTGTCAAGAATGTCCATTACGGCAAGGTCAAGAATGTCCATTACAGCAAGGTCAAGAATGTCCATTACGGCAATGGTCACTACGTCAAGAAAGCCCACTTTGACCCTTGTCAAGAATGTCCACTACGATGCTGGTCAAGAATGCCCACTATGACCCTATGACCCTTGTCAAGAATGTCCACTACGATGCTGGTCAAGAATGTCCACAGCGACATATGTCTGCTATTAAAAGAAGGATGTATACCGGGATGACGTTTTCAACCAGAAGAATCTCAAAGGTTCTCATGTTGCCAACGTGTGATCACATGTCTCTGGGTTTCTTGAGTTTCGATAAGTTTATAAATCTTATAATGTATTTTTAGATTATGATTGAGCCGCGAGGATGTGAAATGTTTATGAGTCGTAGCACCATCACAGGGAAATGGATAGAATCATAGGGGAAATAGGATGCTAGCTCTTACATATGTAACGTGATATAAGCTCTAACTTAAGTAATAGAAAACTAGCTCTAAATTATGTAATGTGATACTAGCTCTAACTTATGAAATTGGAAACTAGTTCTTACATATGTAATGTGATACTAGCTCTAACTTATGAAATTGGAAACTAGTTCTTACATATGTAATTTATCTGTAAATTCCTTTGCCTGCAGGCTGACAGTCAACGCCAGGTGTCCGATGATGCTGTCCAGGTACCCAATGGACAAGATTGTCTGTCCACTCTTCATAGGCAGCTGTAAGTAATGACCTTGACCTTATTTATTTCGTTGACCAATCAGATTTATAGTCCCATTTCATCTTAAGGTGTTGAAATATGCGTTGCGTCAATATATCACAAGAAATATCGACACAAGTCTTCTAAACGTAAATAGAAAGCTGGCTGGTCTCAGGTGGCCATCAGAGCTGGGTGGTCTCAGGTACCCATCAGAGCTGGGTGGTCTCAGGTACCCATCAGAGCTGGGTGGTCTCAGGTACCCATCAGAGCTGGGTTTTCTCGGGTACCCATCAGAGCTGGGAGGTCTGAGGGAGGCCATCAGCCTCGGGAACAGACCCCTGCCTACGCAGAGGTTTCAACCTGCGATTCTCGGCGTCCATATTTAGACAAAGAAAATTCACATCTGTGTAACACGCAAGCGACTTGTATTTTTTTGTTTCCAAACAATTTCTTCACACAAAGTTCCCATAATAGTTATATGTTGTGATATTATCAATGTCATTTCCTTTCTCCCCATGTGGGAAAACATATTAAAGATCAGAGAAAATTGTTTCTCTTTTAATTTTGTATTCGAGTCTCTACCACGACCAGTACTCGGTCCACTCCCATTAACTATGCATGCAAAGAATCTCATTTTTAAATTATGTTATACGTTATATTTTGGTGCCAGTTAGCAATGGAAACTTTTTTTTTTTAACTTTCAGTCGGCTACACAACAGATGAACTTGTCTACAGGTGGGAGAACCAGGTGGACATTGACCCCGGGGTCACACTCTCACAGTTTGAACTCGGGAGAATCGAACAACAGAATATCACTCGTAAGGGGAAGTACGGTAAGACATTGGGGAGTACGTTAAGACATTGGGAAGTACGTTAAGACATTGGGGAGTACGGTAAGACAGTGGGGAGTACGGTAAGACATTGGGGAGTGCGGTAAGACATTGGGGAGTACGGTAAGACATTGGGGAGTACGGTAAGACATTGGGGAGGCGGTTGTTGTTGGGGTGGGTGAGAATGGGGTTGTTGGTAGCGTGTAGGAGAGTGTGGTTAGTAGTGTTGATGAAGACTTAAACGATTTGCATAGAAAGTTGGACTAAGGGGAAAGAACAGACAATCTGTTTGGTGGAGCAAGAGTTATCTTTCTTTTTTATAAGATAATGTTTGGCATTCTTCAGATTTTGAGAATATGCAAAGGAGTAAGAATGATTATAATCACATTATTGATCGTGGATCTATGATGCATACAAGGAAAAAACGAATCTGTGAAAAATGTCAGCGTTAAAAAAAATGTTTTTCTTATTCCTTTTAAAACGTTCATTTTTTTCAATTTTACTTTTCAAGCAAGTTCCTGTAAACATAAAGTTGCTGATTATATGGATACCATTTTGAACTATATAACTATTATAACCTGTATATTTCCCTTGGTATCTTCCCACCAGGCGATTTGTCCATCTTGCAAGTATACATCCATATGAGTCGAGCTGTAGGATTCTATGTCATTCAGACTTACGTCCCTTGCTACCTGATCGTCTGCTTGTCATGGGTGTCCTTTTGGATCAACAGAGATGCGGCGCCGGCGAGGGTTTTGTTAGGTGAGTCTACCAGACGAGACCATTACGAGGGTTTTGTTAGGTGAGTCTACGAGACGAGACCATTACGATGGTTTTGTTAGGTGAGTCTACGAGACGAGACCATTACGAGGGTTTTGTTAGGTGAGTCTACGAGACGAGACCATTACGAGGGTTTTGTTAGGTGAGTCTACCAGACGAGACCATTACGATGGTTTTGTTAGGTGAGTCTACCAGACGAGACCATTACGAGGGTTTTGTTAGGTGAGTCTACCAGACGAGACCATCACGAGGGTTTTGTTAGGTGAGTCTACCAGACGAGACCATTACGAGGGTTTTGTTAGGTGAGTCTACCAGACGAGACCATATGAGGGTTTCGTTATGTGATTCTACCAGACGAGACCATTACGGGGGTTTTGTTATGTTATAAGGCAAAGATGTGTAATTCCATGGCTTTGTGAGGTCAGTCATTTTTTCATAGATTCTAAAAGACATCAAGACCTTTTAGGTTTTTTTAAAATCCTTACTAAATGCATTCGTCGATCCTGAATAACGTTATCTATTGTTATAAAGCGAAAAAACTCTAGAGAGATTATCCTATTACAGGCTAGGCCCCTTTATTTTTGCTTAATACTAAATATTATCAAGGGCAAGAACTCTATCACCCTAATAGCGGAAATTGTTTTAGTTTTATCCCATTATTGGGCTCATATCTTTACATTCCTATACCAAGGGGAAATATCCAGTGGCGGCGTTAGGTAAGCGCGGGGCCTAATGCCAGCAATGACCCCGCGGGGCCATATTTGCGAAATATATCGCGATCTCTTCCACTCATGTTGATATCGTACAGAGAAATCACTTTGATGACGCTAATTAATGTTTCCGATCACACCACTACCGAGACACTGCCATTCCGATGACACAGTTTTCTAAAAATAACTATTTTAGTAAATCTATTGTGAATGACGTGTACACAAATAAAGGGGATTGGCTGAATGGTACATCTGAGCTATTTTCCGCTAACGGTGTAATGCTTTCAAAGACGTCTAGAGCTACGCTACGGAATTTGACCTTCAAAAAGGATTACAAGAGTGCCTCTTTCGTTTCTTTACAATCGTTTCCAGCATACGTTCTACCATTCACTCTTTGATTCTACATGTATAGGCTATTAACCAGGACGAGACATGTTCAGGACCGAAACGCGGGGCCTACCTAAGCGCGGGGCCTGGGGCAGTCGCCCCAGTTGCCACCCCCAAACGCCGCTTCTGGAAATATCCCTCCCTTACGAAATGTTCTCTCTGAGATCATTGGTCCGTCTGCAAAGTATTAAAGAAAAAACTTGTGCACAAAGTTGCACAACATCAATTTTTTTTTCAATATTTTATAAATAGTTTATAGGAAACATTGCACCTTTTCCCCTTCCCACAACAGCTCCTGTTCCAATCGTTCCCATTTCCGGACCCATGTTTACTTCACTTGTTCCCACTCGTGTCCTCCCAGGGGTTACCACCATTCTGACCACGGCCACCCTTGCCATGACCGTGAGAGAAGGTTTGCCCAGAGTTCCCTACCCTACCGCCCTTGACGTGTTCCTGAACCTGTGCATCGTCTATCAGATGGCCGCCTTCATTGAGTACGCCGCGGTCAACTATTTCACCAAGTTGATGCCTATGGAGGGAGGGGCAGATGACGACGATGATGAGGCAGACCACATAGTGAGTACAGTAGTGAACCACATTGTGAGGACAGTAGTGAAGATCACATGGTGAGTACAGTAGTGAACCACATGGTGAGTACGGTAGTGACGATCACATGGTGAGTACAGTAGTGAACCACATTGTGAGTACAGTAGTGAACCTCATAGTGAGTACAGTAGTGAACCACATGGTGAATACAGTAGTGAACCACATGGTGAGTACAGTAGTGATGATCACATGGTGAGTACAGTAGTGAACCACATTGTGATTACAGTAGTGAACCTCATAGTGAGTACAGTAGTGAACCACATGGTGAATACAGTAGTGAACCACATGGTGAGTACAGTAGTGGCGATCACATAGTGAGTACAGAAGTGAACCACATTGTGAGTACAGTAGAGAACCTCATAGTGAGTACAGTAGTGAACCACATTGTGAGTAAAGTAGTGAACCTCATAGTGAGTACAGTAGTGAACCTCATAGTGAGTACAGTAGTGAACCACATTGTGAGTACAGTAGTGACGATCACATTGTGAGTACAGTAGTGAACAACATTGTGAGTACAGTAGTGAACCTCATAGTGAGTACAGTAGTGAACCACATGGTGAATACAGTAGTGAACCACATGGTGAATACAGTAGTGACGATCACATTGTGGTACAGAAGTGAACCACATTGTGAGTACAGTAGAGAACCTCATAGTGAGTACAGTAGTGAGCCACATTGTGAGTACAGTAGTGAAGACCACATAGTGAGTACAGTAGAGAACCTCATAGTGAGTACAGTAGTGAAGATCACATAGTGAGTACAGTAGTGAACCCCATTGTGAGTACAGTAGAGAACCTCATAGTGAGTACAGTAGTGAGCCACATTGTGAGTACAGTAGTGAAGATCACATGGTGAGTACCGTAGTGAACCACATAGTGAGTACAGTAGTGAAGATCACATAGTGAGTACAGTAGTGAACCTCATAGTGAGTACAGTAGTGAACCACATTGTGAGTACAGTAGTGAACCACATAGTGAGTACAGTAGTGAACCTCATAGTGAGTACAGAAGTGAAGATCACATAGTGAGTACAGTAGTGAAACGCATTGTGAGTACAGTAGTGAACCTCATAGTGAGTACAGTAGTGAACCACATAGTGAGTACATTAGTGAAGATCACATGGTGAGTACAGTAGTGAACCACATTGTGAGTACAGTAGAGAACCTCATAGTGAGTACAGTAGTGAACCACATTGTGAGTACAGTAGTGAATCTCATATTGAGTACAGTAATGAACCACATGGTGAGTACAGTAGAGAACCACATAGTGAGTACAGTAGTGAACCACATTGTGAGTACAGTAGTGAACCACATAGTGAGTACAGTAGTGAACCACATAGTGAGTACAGTAGTGAACCACATAGTGAGTACAGTAGTGAACCACAT
Source organism: Radix auricularia (assembly GCA_002072015.1). NCBI lineage: Eukaryota > Metazoa > Mollusca > Gastropoda > Lymnaeidae > Radix > Radix auricularia. Next base: position 49,775 of record MUZC01000544.1, on the reverse strand, counting down.
AGAGAGTACAGTAGTGAACCACATAGTGAGGACAGTAGTGAACCTCATAGTGAGTACAGTAGTGAACCACATAGTGAGTACAGTAGTGAACCACATAGTGAGTACAGTAGTGAACCACATAGTGAGTACAGTAGTGAACCACATAGTGAGGACAGTAGTGAACCTCATAGTGAGTACAGTAGTGAACCACACAGTGAGTACAGTCGTGAATACCCGCAATAACATGCGGTTTAAGTGATTATGGGACAGACAGATCATTTAGCCCCACGCCCAAAAGTAAGACCGGAAGGAGAATAAGCATCTCACCATCATCAGTGCCTAAGCCCCATCCATGACAAACCCAGATGAAATCAAGGCAAAGTTTGACGTAGAACTTCACACTCTCATTGCCGATGTTCCAAAGAAGGACCAAATCATCTTGCTAGGTGTCTTCAATGCAAGAGTTGTCAAGAACAACGTTGCCTGGGAAGGAGTCCTTGGACACCACAGAGAGGGCCACTGTAAAAGCAACGGTCTTCTTTTGCTCCAGACTTGTGCTGAGCCTTCTAACTCGCCCCCAGTGGACGCTTCGAAGCGGGGCGACGTCCCACTCGTCCCATGTCTTTTCTGTTCCCGAACCTTCCGTGCCAGGATCGGCCTACGTCAGCCATCTGCGCACACGTAGGCAAAGCCAGTCCCAGCAACCCTCGGATGACTAGCGTGTGGTCTTCTTCGTCGACTCGACGGAGGAGCACCAAATGTGTTTTATAACAGATTGCTGTTTCGTTTCATCTCCAAGTTGTAATGTAATACGTTTATATTTATTGCTTCGGTTTATTCTTGTATTCTGTAAAATTTAGCTTTAGTAATTTATTAATCTACCAGCTTTCTTTTTTGAGTAAGGATGTAATGATTCCCATTAGTAGCAATGTAATGATTCTCTTTGTACGCTCTTGTCTCCAGGCAGTCATGTACGTCAATAAAAAAGCCGCGCTGCCTGGCGATGACAAGCAGATGCCTGAGGGCGAGACCTTGCTGCAGATGAGCAACACCAAGAAGAAAGAGCAGAAGATACACAAACCGCCGTCCCCTGGTGAAAGTAATGTATTCTTTGTCGTGCTTTCCTGGAACCAAATGAACATAAACTTGTAAATAGAGATGGGGGGGGGCGACATAAAATGATAAAACCTGTAATTCATTATTTATATTTATTACACATTACAGACGCTACTTATAATAACTTATATTTAAGAAGTTGTTAAGTTCTATTGACTATGATGAAGACATCAGTCGAAATGTTGACATCTACATACATCGAAATGTTGACATCTACATAAGTCGAAATGTTGACATCTACTAAAGTTGAAACGTTGACATCGACGTAAGTCGAAATGTATAAGTCTACATAAACCTAAATGTTTAAATCTACATAAGCCGAAATGTTGACATCTACATAAAACGAAATGTTGACATCTATATAAGCCAGTACAGTTATGGAATGTTCCCGAACATGTGCACTTGTTATAGGTGTTGGGTTATGTTAACATAACAGAAGCAAAAATAATTTATATTTGTTAACTCAAACATTGAGGAACAGCATGTCTCGCACATGCTGTATATACATGTTCAGAAGTTTCCACCGACACGCTACGGACCCCTGGAAATACCGCAGGGAACCACTGTAGTAATGTTTACTAATTAGCGAATTGACCCCTGGCAACACCGCAAGGATCCACTGTAGTAATGTTTACTAATTAGCTAATGGACCCCTGGCAACACAGCAAGGAACCACTGTAGTAATGTTACTAATTATCTAATGGACCCCTGGCAACACAGAAAGGAACCACTGTAGTAATGTTTACTAATAATATTAAAATACTAATACTAATTATCTAATACTGATCTAATATCATTAAAAGTAAGGTCTAATCCTAATTGTGTATTTCTCTGCAGGATGTTTGAATTGTTTGCGCGCCTTCTGGGTGTGCATTCGGGGCAGCTCCACCTACCGATTGAGGAGAACCGAGAGGGCGGACCCAGAGGCGGGCAACAGCGTCAGCGACATCGATATGGTGTCGAGGATAGTCTTCCCGTTGACCTTTGGCCTTTTCAACCTGGCCTACTGGCTGATGTATTTTTACCTAGAAGTTAGTTGACTAGATCGTGAGGTGTGCATCAACATCACCTGCTTTTTATGACGGTGCGTCCCCGTGCGGTCTTGTCCATACCACATTCACATAGAGTTAGAGTAGATCCTAGGCGCACCTTCCTGTTTAATTTTTATAAATTTGCTGTCTTCAGTTGTTGTTTTTTAGTTTTCGTAGCCGGTGGAGAAATCTTTGGCCAGACTAGCAAATGTTATTATCGTTTATGTTTGGAACACATCATGGATATCTGTATCATTGAAAGACGCCGGCATCAAAAATGTTCAAATGGGGGGTCATGGTCATTTTTTAAGTTCTCGCGCCATTTTAAGGGTTCTTTAATTAAACCCCTTTCTCCGACACAAGATACGAATCTAAAAAATTACGTCCCATTTGCGAACTAAACTTTCCTTTAATTTAAATAAATATTTAAGAAATCCAATAATGAGAAAATGAAAGTTTAAATTGTGTATCATACTTGACAATTAAACGTTAAAATTGAAATCTTTAGAAAATCTTGTGACGTCCACCAGTGAGAATGACAATAAATTCTATTGTGAACTATGATCTGAACTTTATTCATCAACTCTCAAGGGCAGATAATAGTATACTAAACATGTGTGAAAAGCAGCTGGAGTATGTGCACACCTCTGCTGTTTTATCTGAAGCCATTAAATTTTAATCAAAAAAGTTAAGTTTGTTTTTTTCCCCTTAACTTATTCTTTGCAACCCTTTACAATAGAATTGAATTTTATTTTTATTGAGTTATTGTAATATTTACATATTTTTTAGGCAGTGGCAATTGAGACGCTAACGTCTTAATATCCCACAGGCTATCGAGACGCTAGCGTCTTAATAGCCCACAGGCTATTGAGACGCAAACAAAATAAGCCAATGAAAATTAAGTAATTAAGGTTGGCCTATTTAGGGGTCGTCCTTGACCGATAACTAGCGCCAAGTGGGGTAAGGGAGGGAGTCATGCCTTCGTGACGATGTGTGAAAGTGTGTTAGATATGATGTCACATGTAAATGCGCAACTTTAAATAAAATTTCTACAAAAATATTCTATTGCCTTACAGTAAATACATATTTAAATGTAACAGTGTGTTTTTCATGTGGAATTTATTGAAAAAATACAATAGAAGTAATAGAAAGTTCTAATTTTATTGTCTTCAACAATGCATGAAGGGGCCGTCCATGCATGACGTCACGCGCCTGTGGGTGGGGGCGGAGAAGGGTAACGCATTAGTGAGGATGTAAGACAAGGGGGTGTGGCGACGTTTAAGAAATCAAAATGTGCTACTTGAAATAAAAGTTCCACTTGATTGCTCACAATTTATTTAGTTACATTTTCAATGGCTTCACGCGTGTTAACGATATTTGACTTAGAGTGAAGACTTGAACTAAATACATATTACATATTTCTATGACAAAAATGTTAATTAAAACGTGGTAATTTTTTTTNGGGGGGTCTACGTTTTGTGACAATGGGGAAAGGGGGGTAAAAATCGCATGGCGTCATTCATGGACGGCGAAAAAACTTATAAAATATAAAGATATAAGCAGTGAAATCGCCATCCCGTTATGTTTATATAACTTAACGGCTGAAACACTGGGCGAAAGAGAAACATCTACTAATTTCAAGAAATGGAAATATAAATCAGACGGATATATTTTAGCAATGTGTGAACGTTTCCGTTTGGTCTGAATTTAAAAGTTCAGAATTTCGTTTGCATTTAAATATAATTTATAAAACATTATTGCATATCAGTCTTGACTCAGTCAGTCAGTTACAAATGCCGTTAGAGTCTGCGCGGTTTACGTTACTAGGCTTGGTATTATGCAAATTATATTTGTTGTGCGTAAGTACCCATTCAGTGGAGACACCCCCCCTTCCTCCGTACGCATACATACGCAAAATCGTTTTCCCGTTGTGGCTTTCACTGTTACTTTAGATACTTTAACTTCTTCCTTTTTCCTATATTCTGTGTCCTTCTTTGTTCTTGTTTTTCCTTTTTTCATTTTTTATCATATAATATGTTTTAAGATTTATGTAAGTAATTATTTATGTTATTGTACTGATGAAGGCATTAGCCGAAACGTCTACTTTTATTAGTATTAGTTCATAAATAAAGCTTAAATTTATGTCTTCTTACCCAAATAGTTTGCGTAATTTGTTTTTTTTTAAAGAAATAGCAAGCTATCGAACATTTTTGTAGAAGCTTTATGTTAAGTTGCTAATTTACATGTGACATCATATTTAAAACTCTCTCTCACACACCGTCACAAATGCATGACACCCTCCCTTACCCCACTTGGTGCGTGATGTCAGTCAAGGACGACTACTTAATTTTCATTGGCTTATTATTTTGTTTGCGTCTCAATAGCCTGTGGGCTATTAAGACGCTAGCGTCTCAATAGCCACTGCCTATTTTTTAATGTATCATTTTTAAAGTTCAATTATTAGCGACAAAGTTTCTCTTTCCACCTCATTTCTAATTAAAATAATTAACATGTGTGATCAAACCGTGTGAGATATTCCTTATGATATTTTGTTGTTGTCTGAATTCAGCTCCTAACAATAATCCTAAACTTTGCCAGAATGATGTTGACACGGAAACTAGAAGTAGAAGGGGCAATAACCTGCAAATTATAGCGTTCATCTGGTTTTGTAATGGCCAGAAAAATTGGATCTAAAGATAAATTGTTTAAAAGTCTATTAATTATCGCTCCGAATTATGATTTAACTGTAACTGTAATTACTGACATCATTTTTATCGACTTACAAACACGCGTAGCTTTCTATGTTGTTATTTCTTACACTGTTTAAGAAATAATTGTGGACAGAAACATTATGTTACAAATATTTTATTTACCATTGAGTTGTCTCCTTCTCCAGTCCCTTATAAATAATTTTTAAGCGAAGATAAAAGATTCGTAATGACAATTAGAATTTATTAAAATCACTTTTAATTTTCAAATAAATAAATAACATATCACGTGACCATTTTCCTGTTATCAGTGATAAAAAATGATTAATTATTAAAATGCTTACCCATTTAGTGTCAAATAAACAAATTTAAATTAATTTGCTCAGAAAATGTTAACTTACAAAAAGCTTTTGATATAGATAATGTCCTTTCGCAGGCAATTTTTAAAAATCTTTTCTCAAAATCAGCTCTGCATTATATTTTATCATTTTTTTCTTGTTGACAAATATAATTAGTTAAGTTGAATGTACATTTTCAATCATTAAAACTATTTTCATACACAGTCTATTAACATTTAATTAGTAAAATTATATTTTATATACAAAAATATTTTAATATATATTTTGATATTAATACTAATTACTAAAGCATACAAAAGTCAAATTCTCTTCATCCAAACAATTTTATTCTCAAAAATAAATAGATAAAATTAGTTGTATGGTATATTTAAATAAATGCTAATTATAATAGTCTCTTTTCTGTATTAACATTAAAGTCCCATTATTGCTGGTCATAAACATTTTTATTATTATTATTTTATCACAATTGTGATTAGCTAAGCCTCTTTGATTTCTTGGCAAAGCATCTTAATTTACCTTTTTTATTTATAAAAAAAATAATAAAGTTTCAAATTGCAACTTTAAAAGAAACATTTTTTTATGTATAAACTCTGGACCTACTGATTTTTTCAATATAATTATTTTTATTTGTCTATCCTAAATTATTTTTACTTGAAATGAAGAACACTGAGACAGTCAAAATAACTTTTAATTAGACTTCCTCAACATCTGTTCATTAAATCAAACTAGTCTCAGGAATGTGGCTAAGACATCAATTTTATTTTTTTTTGGTGTATTTTCCCTGAAGAAAGTTGGACCAAATCGACATTCATTAAATAAACTTTGTCCATGCTCCAGAATCAAGGCCTCATTTTACTAACATTTAACAATATTAGAACTGAAAGGATCATGATTGATATGCAATGAAAATTTATTGATTCATTCATTAAGAATACTTATACTTGATTCATTACCCTGTTGTATTTATTCCTTTTATTGGTATGTGACAAATAAAAGTATTTGGTATGTTGACATGTAAAGCAATCTTGTTGTTCATTGTGCACTGAATAAACAAAATTTTAAAGTTGAGATTACAACAACAAAGAATTTTTTGAAAAAAATCAGTCAAATAAACAACCCGTAAAAACAAAGTTTTTTTACTATAAATCCCTTATAATATGAGACAGGAATAAAAGTTTTGATTATGCTCAAACATTTACAGATTGAACGTGACTGAACTCCCCTTGCTGAAAAAAAAAGGGGGGGGGGGGTAATTGATGGTGGACTAAACTCCATTGACACGTGAAAGTGTAAAATAGCAGACGGCGACATAGAGTTACATAGAAATAAACTAAAAGTGCATTAATTTCAATATGGTACATTTGATTGATCTGAAATTTTGATACACTGCATTGTTAGGTCACACAAGTGTATGTGTAAAATTTCAGATCAATAACGTCAGAGGAAATTGGTCATTTTTTACTTTGGTTTTCCC
>MUZC01000544.1:0-41815 GCA_002072015.1 Radix auricularia | reverse complement strand
GACCCTGGTAATTACAGACCTGTATCACTTACTAGTATCACATGTAAATTACTGGAACACATAATATATAGCAGAATAGTTAACCACCTTGACAAATATAATGCCCTATGCCCACACCAACATGGCTTTAGAAAGAACAGATCATGTGAAACACAATTGATAGGCCTAATAGATGATCTATCAAAAGGCTTAGATAATAATGATCAAATAGATACAATATTACTAGACTTCTCAAAAGCATTCGACAAAGTTCACCACCTTAGTTTACTCAAAAAACTTAAATACTTTGGAATCTCAGGTCCCTTACATCACTGGATCCAAGATTTCCTATTGGGTAGGGAGCAAACTGTAATAATTAATGGTTCTAAATCTACACCAATAAAGGTTAACTCAGGAGTTCCACAAGGAACTGTCCTAGGTCCCTTACTATTTTTAATTTATATAAATGACTTACCCAACAATATCTCAACAGGAACTAAAGTTAGGTTATTTGCTGATGATTGTATAATCTATAGAACAATCAAGTCAGAACAAGATAGCAAAATTTTACAAAAAGACTTAGATGAATTAATAAAATGGGAAACTAACTGGAGTATGTCCTTCCACCCAGAAAAATGTCAACTGCTAAGAGTAACAAAGAAAAAGAAACAAATAAATTCAAAATATTTCATTCATGGAAAAGAACTAACCCAAACTAAAGATGCGAAATACTTAGGAGTCATAATAAATGAGAAACTATCTTGGAATCCCCATGTCAATGAAGTTATTAAAAAATCAAACAAAACCTTAGGCTTTATAAAAAGAAACTTTTACAAATGTAACAAAGATATAAAACTAAAATGCTACCTCACCCTGGTGAGACCTATACTAGAATATGCATCTTCTGTATGGGACCCATCCACCAAAGAAAATATTGATAAGTTAGAACAAATCCAAAAAAGAGCTGCCAGATTCATTACTGGAGAATATTCAAAACTGACAAGAGTAACACCGTTAGTTAAATCATTAAACCTTGAAACACTAGAGGATAGAAGAACCAAGAGTAAATTAGTAATTATTCATAAGGCAATTAATTCTAATTTAGAAATACAACACAAAGATAACCTAATACAACCCTCAAAAAGACATAAAGTTAAAAACACCTTTCTTATTCCATATGCAAGAACAAACACATACAAGTTTTCTTTCTTTCCGTCCGGTATTCGGGCGTGGAATGGGTTGCCTGAAGAAACCAGGAAAGCCACCACTTTATCATCTTTTAAAACTCTAGTAAGAATACAGGACTAAACACAAACCATAGAAATACGTAGGAAGCAAAAATCTTCTGTACAGAAGGAGCGTCTGTAACATATAAGATAAGATAAGAGCTGACTGACAATTACATTATAGGCTCTAGTCTATATCCACGACACAGCTGACTGACTATTACATTGTAGGCTCTAGTCTATAACCACGACACAGCTGACTGACTATAACATTGTAGGCTCTAGTCTATATCCACGACACAGCTGACTGACTATTACATTGTAGGCTCTAGTCTATAACCACGACACAGCTGACTTACTATAACATTGTAGGCTCTAGTCTATAACCACGACACAGCTGACTGACTATTACATTGTAGGCTCTAGTCTATATCCAAGACACAGCTGACTGAAAATTACATTGTAGGCTCTAGTCTATAACCACGACACAGCTGACTGACTATAACATTGTAGGCTCTAGTCTATAACCATGACACAGCTGACAGGCTATTACATTGTAGACTCTAGTCTATAACCACGACACAGCTGAGTATTACATTGTAGGCTCTAGTCTATAACCATGACACAGCTGAGTATTACATTGTAGGCATTAGTCTATAACCACGACACAGCTGAGTATTACATTGTAGGCTCTAGTCTATAACCATGACACAGCTGAGTATTACATTGTAGGCATTAGTCTATTACCATATACACTTCAAATTAAACACAATGAGGTCAATAATTATTCTAAACTGATGGGCAGCATTTGTCAGATATCTGTACGTCTACAGTATTCCAAACCAGGGGTCTCCAAACTTTTTTGCCAAAAGGCCACATTAACTGTCAAACAGCAGTTTGGGACCGACTACTGACCCCCAAATACTAAGTTTTGTGGTAAACTATAGGTAAAAAAAAAGATTAAAAGGTCTCCAGGGGCCGGATGAGAGGGCCTTCCGGGCCGCATCAGACCCGAGTGCCGTAGTTTGGAGACCCCTGTCAGGTATCGGTACATCTACTCAGTAACATTGATCCTAACACAAACATAGTAGTATTAGTAGACTGCGTTTTAACAAAATTGTGTACATCGTACTCACTGAGGTACAGAACAGTTGTCTTCCATATAGCTTGACTGAGTGACATTATGTGATGACTTATGTACAAGTACATGTAGTGAAGGTCTAAGTCATGATGAATAATGTGCCAGTAAGTGCAGCGAATGATTAAGCAACGACTTGCTTACCAGTACATGTGTTGAAGGTTCAAGTTATGGTCGCCAACTTTATTGGGTCCATTTTAAATGATGTAATTTAAAGATTGGCTTGGCCCATCATACAATTGACTTGTGGTGAACATGTGCTTGAGCCAGGAGCAGACCCCCACTTGACCGCCCCGGGCAGAGCTTGAGGCATCTGCTCCTACTCCAAAATCCCAGAGCAACAACCGAGTTCCCCTGAAGTCCAGCATGGCTGTGGCATGGAATCCTACGGTAGACAGGATAACTCCTAACTCAGAGATGCCAAAGAAACTGTAGACTGAAGAAATAAATTATACAAACAATCAATTGTTGGAATGTGTTTAAAGGCTTTCATTCTAATTTCTATACCTTTCTTTCAAACCATATCATGTTTGATTGATAGGAGTTGAATTTGACTTTATAGCAACAAGTACAGAGAACATATTGACTGGTGTCTGAAGCCTAGTGTCTCTAGCAATGCGTCTGTGTCAAGCAATGTGTTTGTCTCTAGCAATGTGTTTGTCTCTAGCAATGCGTCTGTGTCAAGCAATGTGTTTGTCTCTAGCAATGCGTCTGTGTCAAGCAATGTGTTTGTCTTTAGCAATGTGTTTGTCTCTAGCAATGTGTTTGTCTCTAGCAATGTGTTTGTCTCAAGCAATGTGTTTGTCTCTAGCAATGTGTTTGTCTCTAGCAATGTGTCTGTGTCAAACCATGTATCTCTAGCAGTGTCTCAACCAATGTGTGTCTAGGACTATGGCGGATTAAGGGGGGGGGGGCTGAGCAGGCTAAAGCCAGGGGCCCCCGACGGTTTGAGGGCCCCCAAATTTTTTATATTTTATAATAAAAGTGTAAAAATGTTTGCACAAACCCTTGACAATATAATAAAATAAAAACAAATAAAAAATTTATCTATACAACTGTTTGCGATTCAGCCTTAATAATCGATAAAACTTGATTTAATTGGCTCACTTAGAGAACATATTATTAAATATAGTTTATATTTTTAAAATTTCTCTTATTAGACAAGTTCCGCTGGCCATGTGGAGAGAGCACAGGCATGTGATGCAACCGGTGACGGGTTCGATTCCAAGCAGTGGATAATTAAATTTTGCTTTTCACACTCAATTGTAACATACCGCAAACACTTCAAACAGTTATTTCTTCTTGTTCGTTTTTTTTATCATTATTAATATTTAGTTACAGTCATATATTAGCTGTTAACAATCTTTTTATTTTAAGGGACGCTGGCTGGCTAGGGCATGGGCGTCACTAGGAATTTTTCCAGGGGGGGGGCAAAAAAATCACGTTTTTTAATTTCCAAAAATGACGTCACGCGCCTGTGGGGAGGGGGGTCCCCAACTTTGTGACGAAGGGGAGTTTAAGAATTGTGACGTCACGTCAAAACACGCTACTATATAGCCAAAGTTCCACCTTAATATTCGATTTCTTACTAGCTATTTTATTACGTTTTGCACGGATTACCGCGTGTTACGATATCAGAGTTTAGCCTTACACTAAATACATACTAAAATAACAATAAAGTGGTTTGAAACATGCTCATTTTCAAATAGACAACACCACCTAAAGGTGGGGTTTCACAGCTTTTTGACGTCATATTGTGGGGGGGTCTAAGTTTTTGTAACGAAGTGTGACTAGGGGGAGGGGGTGGGTTAATAATCGGCCAAAATTACGTGACGTCAATTATGGACTGCTCCTAACTGACAATGCTATACAGGTTTAATTTTCAATTAAATTTGAGTTTAAGTATAACATAAGTGCAGCAAAAAGTCTTAGAGATTAATAAGACTCACAAAGTAGCGCTTTAATAGGCCTAGCTAAAATAAAACATATATTAAAGCATTTAATAAATCAAAAAAGTAAGTTCTCATAAGAAAATTAAATTTTGTTCTGAAATAATATACGTGTAGAAACTGCAGGATTGACAAAGATGGATAGAAAATTATTTACAGGCTTTAAAAAAAAAAAGCAACCAAAAGAAGTGAAATCGCGGGATTCCGAAATGCCGTTATTAGAAGATTTTGTGGCGTCTGCAGCACTGACTTATCATTGGCATTGAGGACATCAGTACAAGTCAACAGCCAGACAAGGCTGAGGCTACTGTTTCTAATTTGATTATCGCTGACACTAATCATTTTCTAAATTGAATATTGGAAGTTATGTCTGGACCAAATGAGTTGAAATTGCAGCTGATTCGTGTTTATACTCGCAAATGTTAAAAGTTGCCTTTTGTAATAATTGTGTGTTGTTTCCGCAAAAAGTAAATCAAGGAATTCATTTCGCATTTGTCATCAAACCAAGCAAAAAATATTTTAAAATTTAACCAAGATCTAATTTTTAAAAAATTTAAAATATATATTTTAATATCTATTAAAAATTAAAAACGGCATGAAATAATTATTTTCAATGTTTAATTTACCACTAAAAAGTATATACACTGAAAAAAGTTTAGAACCACTGTGTTAGGTGAACGTTTGGACAAGAATAGCTTTGCCCCCCCCCCTGTATACGCCCATGCGTATTTTTGCTAAAAATGTGACAGAAATTTTATTTATAACAATCAATAATGTAATCAATTATAATTGCAGATACAATTCTTTTTTACTTTTGATTGTACACTGTCTTCAATGTAATTAACTTGCGGGGACTTTAGTTCAGTTTTATGGTAAAAAAATTATGACATTTTTCTCAAATGTAGGGGGGGCAAATGCCCCCCTGCCCCCCTGTATACGCCCATGGGCTAGGGCCCCCGTTTGATTGCAGCCCGGGGCCCCGTGCAGTCTTAATCTTCCCCTGGTCTAGGAGTATGTTTTAATCAATGTGTCTAAACCAATGTGGTTCTCAACCAATGTGTCTCAATCAATGTGTCTCTATCAATGTGTATCAACCAATGTGTCTCAATCAATGTGTCTCTATCAATGTGTCTCTATCAATGTGTCTCTATCAATGTGTATCAACCAATGCGTCTCAATCAATGTGTCTCAATCAATGTGTATCAACCAATGCGTCTCAATCAATGTGTCTCTATCAATGTGTATCAACCAATGCGTCTCTATCAATGTGTATCAACCAATGTGTCTCAATCAATGTGTCTCTATCAATGTGTATCAACCAATGCGTCTCTATCAATGTGTCTCTATCAATGTGTATCAACCAATGTGTCTCAATCAATGTGTCTCTATCAATGTGTATCAACCAATGTGTCTCAATCAATGTGTCTCTATCAATGTGTATCAACCAATGCGTCTCAAGCCATGAAAAAAAAAAAAAGCAGGAGGTGATTCCCTTTAAGAATTCATACAAAATACACTCTTCACAGAAGCTGTGAAATTTCATCTGCAAGTTACTGCTGGCTGCCTAATAAAATGTTTAGTTTGCATTGCATCAATAACTGTTCATATTTATTATGGTAACTTCAGGCTATCAATAACTGTTCATATTTATATTTATATGGTAAATTGAGGCTATCAATAACTGTTCATATTTATATGGTAACTTCTGGCTATCAATAACTGTTCATTTTTATATGGTAAATTGAGGCTATCAATAACTCAAATAACTGTTCATATTTATGTGGTAACTTGAGGCCATCAATAACTGTTCATATTTATTTGGTAGCTTGAGGCCATCAATCATACACAAGTATAAGGAGATCAAATAAATGTTACCATTGTTTTCACAGTAATTGTTATGTCTGTAGAAGAAATAGGCAGCAGCCAATATGGAGCACACATTACACACAAGCATCCCAGCTTTTAATCTCAAGGATCTTCTCTCCTAGACAAAAAGAAACGGGACAGTTTTAACATGAGATCTATAAATGTAATACATTTACATTGAGCTGGTACCTGGCTGTAAATGTAATACCTTTACATTGAGCTGGTACCTGGCTGTAAATGTAATACCTTTACATTGAGCTGGTCACTGGCTGTAAATGTAATACCTTTATATTGAGCTGTTACCAGGCTGTAAATGTAATACCTTTACATTGAGCTGGTACCTGGCTGTAAATGTAATACCTTTACATTGAGCTGGTACCTGGCTGTAAATGTAATACCTTTACATTGAGCTGGTCACTGGCTGTAATTGGAATACATTTACATTGAGCTGGTACCTGGCTGTAAATGTAATACCTTTACATTGAGCTGGTCACTGGCTGTAATTGGAATACATTTATATTTAGCTGTTACCAGGCTGTAAATGTAATACCATTACATTCAGTCAGTAGTTGGCTGTAAATAAAATGTAATACCTTTACATTCAACCGATAATTTGCCACTCTCCAGCCCCACTTGTGAAGTATACACACTAAAATCATGTTGAGAGTCCCACAAAATAAGAAAGTCATGAAACAGTTCCTGTGTAAAGCTGAAAATTTAAAACATGTAAATCTTAATGTTTACCCCTGTAGCAAGGATCTAGAGAAAATTTAACAGAAAAAAATAAGACCATGGTCGCCATGGTTAATGAACTTATTGACAATGGGGTGTTGAAAAATGGAAATAGATTCTTGTTGGCACGATGTGGTGTTGAGATGTGTCATGTAGTAATTATTATCTCTGAGGCTTTTTGTCCACTGAGTTTACAAATAATTTACATAGGCAAAAATAGCAATAACATATGACCAAAAGTTACTTAAAATTTATTTTATGAGAAAGCCAACATTTAATTTCAAAATTTCTTTAAATAGTGTTTATAATTTCTGTTGAGCCTTGACAATTTAGTATTGAAGATAAAAGTAAGTGACTATGTTTAAAAAATGTAAAACTGATCATGGCTGACATAAAAGTATTTTTTTATTGTTACCAACCATAGTTTTCTTTAGATGAGACAAAACTCAGTCCAATCAACGTTAAAATCTCAGTGAGATGTAGCAGTTGGGACAACATTGACAACAGTCGGAAAAACTTGTTTATAAAATTCTTCCATTCAAACAATCTACTGTACAGGTTGTAGTACGCCAGGGTCATAAGCAGACGAGGTGCAGTGTGCATGGCTATAGTGATTCTCCATATATATTTCTGAGGAGTATGAGTTCCAATGGCCACACTGACAGATGGGAAAAAATTCTTGACCTGAATGTTGTGTTCATAAAGTAAATCAATCATCTTAATAATTAGCATCCTTAGCTAAATTAAATTTTAAAAATACACAAACAAAATGTAATATCATATCTGGTGTCAATGTTTGTTTGTTGTTTTTTCCTTTCTTTTTTATCTTTACATAACTGTTTCCTTGATATAGTATGTCTTAATAATTTAAATATAATTTTAATACTTATGTAAGTACTGTATGTAAATTGTACTGATGAAGGCATTAGCCAAACATTTACTGTTGTATTAGTTAAATAAAAAAGCTTAAATTTATTGTTTTCATTACAAAAATGTGTTTGTGCGTTTAGTATTGTATTAAAAATTTTATTGCAGTCCTATTCTATATGATATATTGGCTAATTTAAATATTAAAATGGATCACTTTAAAAACAAATATAAAGTAAAACTTTAATTCTCATGAATAGCTGTAGATTTGTATGAGGTGGAGTTTAATGCAAACATCTTATGAAAGCATAGCTTCAGATGAATATTAAAATTCACTTAGTTCAGTGTCCACGATATTATAAATATAAGTTGAAGCAATGTCATTCATTGAGTTATTACTTACATTTCTTGCATATAAGCAATAAGTTTTTGTGGAAGATTCATAAGCATAGATGAGGCTCCAAATTTCACAAAAAAGAAGACCTCCCATAGGTAGGATGCAGACTACAAACACTAACAGTGGGAAACTAATGTCAAGGTATGTAGCACCTGGAATCTTATTTCCTTGCACTTGCATGGTGAAATTATCTGGGTGACTTAAAAATTTAATAATATTTATAATACTTTTTTTTATTTTGAAAATAAAAATATTTTTTAACAAAACAAATTTTTAAAGCAACAGAAATTTTTATTGTTAATAATACCGCCCCCCACCCCCCAACCCTCATTACAAATCTGTATAGATATACTAAAAAATTACCAACTTCTCTAAAACACACTGACCCCTTCAAAACCACTTTTAAAATTCTGTTTTGCCTTAAATTTAAATATTTAATTACTGGAGCAAGATACATTACCCTGAGAAATGGTTTACAGAATAGCAGTGGGTTCAGAGGTGTCACAACACAAGGGTTGGTGTGCTAAAGCTCATCTCATACTCATAGTGTCACCTCCTCGCAACTTACACCTTAGACCTCATCTGACTCCGCCAGTGCCAAATAGCATAAACATGCAGAATTGTATATATTTTGTGTCACCCCTTGTGATTGTGTCAACCCTTGTGATGGTGTCACCTGGTCCTGGTAAGGTCCACACCCCCTCCTAGTGATGCCTTTGCATGGTTTCAACACCTTTAGGGGTGTGGAAGAGCTAGAAAATTGTATTTGTTTATAGGATGTGGCTAGCGCTACGACAATTTTGTCGTAGCAGCAGATGACCCGGTCGGATGTTGCTAGCGTTACGACATGTCGTAGCGCTAGTCAGGAAACTAGTGCTACGACATGTCATAACAGCAGACGATCCGGCGGGATGTTGCTAGCGTTACGACAAGATTGTCGTAACAGCAGACGAACCGGTCGGATGTTGCTAGCGTTACGACATGTCGTAGCGCTAGTCAGGAAACTAGTGCTACGACACACGCAACTTCTGCTACGACTAGTTTTAGTCACTCTTTGCAGTAGACACCTGGAAAGAATTAAATCATAACAAACTCTTCTTTATATTGTATACGCATATATATTATAATATTATTTGTGTGTGCATTAATTCTAAAATCTAAATTTATTTAAATAAATTATTTAAATAGATTTAATTTTAATATAATATTGGTCTACCGATTATAAATATATCAGCCGATTTTGCTATACTATAGTATACTTGTCCACTTGTGTAAGTGATGCCGATGCATTAAAATTTAGTATACCGTAAAGCCTAAAGCCGTAAATGAAAATCCTCTAGTAACGATTCGCGCACAATCGCAAGAATGTAGGCCTAAAATAATTCGTTTCGTGTGGAATAATAAAATGTGCCGTGTGCAGACTTGTCACAGGAAATCATTCCATTCATCCTTCTACCTCATTTTCACTCTATTACTAATACTAATACTATTACTATTGAGGAGGGGGGCAGGTTTTAACAACCGCACAGGACTCCTCGTTTACTCGCCTTTTTTCCCCCTATTACTTCGTGCTGCTGTTTGTGTCCGTTTTCTCAGCACCCCCCCCCCCCCCCGCCTCTCTTTGCACTTTTTATGACGAGCAAGTCTGCGGGGTACGATACACTGATACAATATGCCTCCTTCGTCTGACAATGGCTTCAAATCCCGCTTGCGTTCAGCACTTTTTCGCGATGCCTTCAATTCAGAGAATGTTTCAAAAATATCTTCCAAACAATTAAGTAACAGTGATGGTTTATAGTCATTTTTTAAACTCACGCCTCACCTTTTTCGTTGATGATGCCGACTGAGATTCAACTTGTGAATCAAAAGAAAAAGAAAAAAAAGTAGTATTAGCATAATTAAATACAGCTTTAGTCGTAACTGTAAGTAAGCACATATCACATTTTTACGACTGTCGTAGCAGCAGACGACCCGGTCGGATGTTGCTAGCGTTACGACATGTCTAAAATCTAAATATTTTTATTTTAACAGATTTATTTAACGTATCTGATTTTCAGAATAATAACAAAAATTATCAGCATACTCATTGTAATTTTTTTTAAAAAAATAATAATAAATGTAATTTTTAAAAAAAAACATGACGACAGCGGGATTCGATCCTGCTATCAATAGTATTATATCATTTACGAAGCAACCGTAGTACTATCATTTGATCTAGCGAAGCTGCTGAGAAGTGTAATTTTTTAAATTTATAACTGTTTTTCATTTAACGGCTCAATCTAGATTTTTTTTAAACCTTTAAAATTCATTAATAAGCTTATCTAGTGATCATGATATTTCATCATGAGAATTATGGTTTAGTATTTAACTTACTAATACTTAAATTTTAAGTATTAGTAATAGCATAATTGAAAATACAGAAAATTGTTTACGACATGTCGTAACTTGTAACGGCAGACAACCCGGGCGGATGTTGCTGGCGTTACGACATGTCGTAGCACCAGCCACATCCGCGCGGGTCGTCTGCTGTTACTTCGTCGTAGCAGTAGACACTCCGTTGTTTATAATTATTATAATTATTGTATTAGTTAGTGCCTTTATGGCCTATTCTAGAAATCAAATTTAATTAGAGATGTTAAGTACATTAAACTGATAAATTTAAATTTTCTTATAACTTTAATAACCAAAACATACAGTACAGTAGTACAGTACAGTATCATTATTCATTATTAATAAATTATTATACACTTTGTAACTTAATGTAAAAGTAAAAGGGAGGAGGGTGGAATATGTTTTGAAATTGTGAGGGGAAGCAATAATAGAATATTAACTATTTATATTGTCCCTTTATATTAAACTAAACTAAATACTACTACAATACAGAATGTAATTGAAATCAAGTATGTATTTATTTTGTAAGTCTTATCTCTCCATCTCTGAATAGAGAAATCGAAAGTACAAATATTTTTATTTATATTCCGGCGGAAGTAAAAAAAAAAAGAAAGAAAGAAATATTCCGGCGGAAGTAAAAAAAAAAAGAAAGAAAGAAATGTCTTCGTGTACGGCGCCCGAACTGATAGAATGTTGTTAATCAGAAATCAGAAAAACCGTAGTCTTCAGGGGACATTTAATTAAGATTATGGATGGCTTTCTTTGCACTAGCCGAAATGTAGACTCTACACCATTGGGTGTAAGCGCTGCTCCTCCAAATACATTGGTGAGACGGGGAGGAGGCATTTACGATCGAATATACAAGATAAGATGTTTTTTCTATTAGCAGGCGACAGTTGAAGATCTGCTCGATTGTGCTTCTCCCTGGTAAAACATCCACAGCACAACTCACAAACGCGAACTCCATCACAACCTCATAGAATTCAGCAAAGCCTTTGATCGAGTATGGTACAGCGACGGATTAAGCTTCCAGGGGGGGGGGCCTGGCTACAACTCCCCCTGGGGCCCGGTCCAGCGACTTTATTATACAATATAATACGTTTTGGTGCCCTTAATTTAGCATTTAATCAGTGGGGGCCCCTGGCTTTATAGCCCTATCAGCATCCCCCTTAATACGCCCCTGGTATGGCACGATGGGCTTTGGCAAGTGATTATAAATTTTAACATTGAAGAAGGACTGGTAAAGGTGATCGAAGAACTCTACAATCATGCAAGCAGTGCAGTTTTATTTAAAGGCTGCGTAGGAGACTTCTTCAAAGTGACAATCGGGGTCCGCCAGGGCTGCATTCTCTCACCTGTCATTTTCAATATCTTCCTTGAAAAACAACATTCAAGAAACTCTCAGTGATCACTACATATACATCTCTATAGGCGGAAGACCCTTATGCAAACTACGATTTGCTGATCTTTTAGCTGGGAGCAGTAAAGAACTGGAGGGGTGCGGTGGTCTAAGTAGTAGCGCACTGGACTGCCGAACCGCTGCAAGAATTCGAGTCTTGGGTTCGAGCCGCGATACTGGCAAGGCCCCTGGGGCATTGTGCTAGCCACACAATGCCGTGCTCGTTAGTGGTCAATGAAACTTCTGAACGCTACTTCATATGCCCCATAGGCCTTTATGGTCTGAAAGGGGTTATTATTATTTTTTTAGTAAAGAACTCCAGGAGCTCACTGACAAACTTGCAGACAGATCAGGTGCATATGGGATGTAAATTAGCTCGGAGAAAAGTAAGTTAATACCTCAGCTGCCAGTATGGTCAACGTCGTAATGAACCAACAAAAGCTGGAGGAGGTACATAATTTTAAATATCTAGGAGCCATTATATATCGAGAACTGGTACATGCAAAGCTGAAATTTGAGCTAGAACTGGGTCGGCAATGGCAGAAATTATGAAGTTAACCAAAATATGGAACAGCAAAAACATTAGCCTGTCAACAAAGCTCAAGCCTTACAGAGCTCTCGTCAAAACCTTTGTAAGACCTGGTAACTATTGGCAGCCACTGAAAGCAAGCTGCGGGCATTTGAAAACAAATGCATGAGGAAAATTCGCCAGATCTCCTTATTAGAACACAAGACGAATGAATATGTCCGGGACAGAATAAACTCTATTGCGGGTCATAAAGAAACCATTATAACAATAATTAAAAGATTTAAGATTGCATAGTTCAATCATGTATTACGACATAATACCCAGACAAAATTATTCTTCAAGACACTGTAGAAGGGGGCCGGCGAAGAGGTTGACAGCAGAAAAGCTGGCTGGAGAACATAAAGGAATAAACTGGGATGAAACTGCATGAATGATTGGTCGCCGCCGCTTAAAATAGGCAATTGTGGAGATCATTATCTGTTGATGTGTCCATGCGCTCTCACCAACAACCGCATCGGTCATGGGACCGATGATGACACAAGACAGTGTTCTGTCACCCAATATTTCAATGGATGCGACCATATTGGTGTTGATGACCTGTCTATCACCGCCAGAGTCAGTCTGCAGAAAAGGCTTCTCCGAGAATATGGGACCCTTGCACCACATGAGATAAATGTATTATTTTCACTGACATGCTAATGATTCGCCACGCAAACTGTCTCCTTTGCCATATAATCTCTGAACTACTCTCTTCCACCTATTACTCTTTTTTTACTCTGGATTTCACCGCAGCTAAGTTTTCATTTAATGTATTTGTTTGTGTACTTTTTTTCGTTGAAGAAGGCTCTTTGTCGAAACGTTCGTTGTTTTATGACGTTTTGTCAGACTTACCCTGTTTCCATGACATATATCTACTTGCTTAAAAGCCTGCTTGCAGTCTCACTCATATGTGTTACTGATTGGCATACAGCCCGTGGAGGTCCACGTAAGCGTTACAAAGATAAGCTTAAAATACCACTGAATACCTTCAACATTGGGCATGAATCCTGGGAGGCAGCAACCAGCATCCAAGCCCTTTTGTGTTTTATGATACGGAACGGCGCAATAGACTCAAGGCTGCCAAGTCCAGACGCCAGACCATAAAGGACCCTACTGATGGCATCCCAATCATCTCTTGTCCGTCAAACGGACGCACCAGTGGCGGATTTAGCTTTGTCTGCGTGGGGAGGCCAGTCGTATTTCAGAGGGCGCCGCCAAATTTTACTAATAAACTATCATTCCGTAAATACTAATTATTACCTTACTAATTTAGTAAATTTTCTAAAACATCAAACAAGTCAATCAGAATCAACAATATAAACAGATTCAGATATGTTTTCAAAATGGTAACGTAAATTTATTTCAATCGTATAATTTTTTTTTTATCGAAGAAAGAAACTTAGTTTAAACGAATTAAATTCCTATCGACGTGATTTCATTGAAGCAAAACGATTTATCGGTGATTCAAAGTCAACATTCTCATCTAGATCACGTTCATTTGAAATTAATAACAATCCAGACAGATGTTCGTAATCACTGCTAACAGAGAGGTTCAAGTAAATTTTGTAGAGTATTGACAAATTAGGGAGACCTGATGCCATTTGTTTTTCAGTTAAGAATGGCAAACCTCTTTAAGTTTTAGTTCACTAGATAGTGATGGGCGTATTGATGCATACAAATTCTTCAAGGTTAATCTCGTGTTTGTTAATTTTTGCTCAAACTTTGAAAAGATTCTTTATTTTTTCGACGTCTCTGATGGATCATTACAATAATGTAATTTGTAGTTACTTTAAAATCTTCTCAGCAAATGCGGCAACATTGCCATTTTCCAAAGTATAAAAGCATGGTCGGATTAAGCCATCTTGTTGCTCTAGGCACAAACCCACATGGATGCCCCCTTCTGTCTTTGGCCCTGATTCTCCAATGACCGTTGGTATTGTCAATATTATGCACACACAGATTTACATCTGGCAATGTTTTTGAGTACATCACTCGCATTAATTGGGCACAAATCTGTCTCATTCATCAGCAGAGACAAGGAACCATTTCTTGTTTCATCTACTTTGATTTTTATTAGGTGTAACGATTAATTTTATATGCGCAAGGCGATTTTTACATTTTGGAAATCACTCTTGGTGTTGTCTCTATCACTTTGTATAATTCAGCATGACTGGACGTGTTGTATTACGTTTTTGAGGCAAAAAACTTGTTACGAATATATGAGTGGAACTTTCGTAGTTCAGTGTGTAAATTATTGTACAAATCTTCAGGATAAGAATTTATTTTTAGTCCTTGAAAACACTAAGACATTTATGATACATCGACCAAACAAGAAAATTGAACTGCTGTATCATTATGTACCCGTCCTTGTCTACTCATCTCTGCCTCAAGTTTGTCAACAATGGCAAAGAAAGTAGATTTATGAAATTTTTCTATGACATTCAGAGATACGTCAGGGGTATCGCCATCAATCAACACTTTCTTTTACGATTACAGGTCAAAGTTGACCTGGTGTTATTTCTTTTGCAGCTTCTTCAAACCTTTCGAATTCATTCCTAGATTCAGGCAAGTGATCAGCTAGTGAAGAATACAAATCAGCACACTTATTCAAGTTCACGTGCTCATTTTGTAGAGCTTGACTGACGCTGTGAAAATGTAACGCTTCTTCCCAAAAGACAAGCATGAGAGAAAATTATAATTCTTGTATCTTCTTTGGTATGTTTTTTCTTCTCTTCTGGTTTCGCCCTTCTGTGACTGGTCTTCTTTTAAACTTGTAAACACTATAACGCTTTTATAATCTGAGGATGAGACTTAGCAATAATGTTCGACTCCAATTTCAATTGGTTAAAGTCATGTCGATTACGCATGGCTGCTGAGACAATATACACTTTTTTTTGAGGACTTGTGGTGCCCCCAAACGCTTGGTGCCCTGGGCACGTGCCTTGTTTGCCTAATGGTTAATCCAGGCCTGTATAAAAAGCCTATAAATCTTTCTACAACATGTCCTGATATTAAAACTGAGAGTAAAGAAACTGACATCTGATCAGTTTTAGATATATCAACGGTTTAATCAATAACAAAAGAAAAGAATTGTTCAGAATTAATTTCTTTATTAATTATCGCCGATATATCAGATGCAAGTGATTGAATTAAATCTATTTGCACATCATAACTTAAATAAAGTTCATTTTTATTTTTCAAACTTTAGAAGACTGTTTAAAGTGGAATCATATTAATTTAGCTAATAAAGATAACATTTCAGGAAAATTCCCAGTAACTATCAAAACTGAAGCAAGAATTTTCTCTGTGTCCTCTGAATGGAAAACTTTGTTTTACTAAGAACAACGTCACGTCCATCATTCATTTCAATACTTCTCTATTCTTTTCCACTTGAGGACGCTCCTGGCTGATCAAACCAGATATTACAGTTTTGAAATACAATATTTAGCAAGTAAATACTGTCGTATTGAAGTTAAGTGTTGATTAGAAGTTTCCTGTTTAGCAATCTTTTTTCCTGCTCTACTGACACCTTTTTAGTGTTCACTGATGACGTCTTAAGGGGGGCGCCATTTTAGACCCAACAGGCCCCCCCTGCCCTATAGCTAAATCCGCCACTGGGACGCACATTTCGTGCAAGAATAGGTGAATAGGGTTAATAAGCAACGGTGGCTGCCTAAGCACATAACAAATATGATGAGAGTGGTCCTCGTCTATTAAGGCGGGAAAACACAACATTCCATATGAAAACCATTGTAGTAGGTCAAGTTAAGCAGCATATTATTAATTTATGTTAATAAAGAAAGTATTTTTAAACTTCTGAGAGCCAAACAAAATCTTCGAACTTTGACGGATAAAGACTAAACTTTATTTATCCATAAGTTTTATTTTAAAAGAATCAATATCAATGGGTTTAATCTTTTATTTTAATGGATCAAATCTTTTTTTAAAATTTAACAACGATTGTCACAATTTTACTACCCATTTCCAGATTTTGGTTGTAAACTTCAATAATAAAGCAGTAAATTGTGCAGTTAACTACAATAAATCACTTTATTTAGCTTTGCTTAAAATGAAAGAATTTAAGGATCGTAATAAGTTTCAGAGAGGAAAAATGCATAATGGAATATTTCTTTTTGTAAACTAGTCACAAGAGTTAAGGTCGCAGTACCTATAGCCCTACCCGTTATATTTATCCGGCAGCTGGACTTATAGCCACTGCCAATTTTTAATGCTTCTCTAACTTAATCTTTTTTCTGTAAGTTTAAGAATAGAAAAACTTTAAGTATTTTACTTTACCTTTATTGTTCACGATAAAAATAAATGTATTAAAAATTAAAATCCATTCTGTCTGACAAGCTCTAAGATTTAATTGGAATTTTCTGCATTTAGCCTGAGACGTTTAAAACTAAAAAGCAAGACTGAGGACGGTATAGTCGGCTATCAGACTAATCTTTTTAATTCTCACTCTAAAAGTAAAAGTCTAAACTTACTAAAGACTAAACTAAAGTTAAAGACTAGACTAAAGTCAAAGTAAAGTCTAAAGACACTAAAGTTAAAGACTAGTAAAGACTTAAAGACAAAAGTAGTAAAGTGTCTAAAGTTACAATTAGACACTTAAAAGTAAAAGACAGTAAAAGTTGACAGTGAACGTGAAAATACTTAAGAGTTAAGAGTTAAAGAGTAGGCCTAAATAAAAAAAAAGTGCAAGTCTGATCCTAAGCCTAAGCAATTCAATAACTTTCACCAAAGTGATTAAGACTCATTCGGAACAATACTTAAACTTAAGACATACATATTTTAGAAAATGATAACAAGTTCAAGGCTGGGGTTGTTAAATAAATATTTTCCACAATCAAATCATCTGTCATGGTCATGTTTGAAAAGCTTTCACTTGAGCGCACAATCAAAAGCCAAGGCCAAGGAGATCAAGCCTGTGTCTGATCTTTTCACTAACCCAGTTGAAAGGCTTCAACCAATGCTTCAGGTTCCTATCGTTTCGAATTCTGATATTTGCTTCAGGCCAAGTAGGGATGAGATAGAAGCAGCCTCAGTGATGTTTGATCCTAAGAATGTCAAAGGAGAAAAATATCAGTTTTTAGGATCATGGCCGAATCCTCATATTATGCCAAAGTGGAATGTTCCAGAGGTAATCAAACAATTTTCCCTCTAAGTAAAAGTTTTGCTACGCCATGTACATGGGTAAATAAACTGTTGTGTCTGTGACAGATGTGTGCAAAGTAAAGTTTTGCAAGATACTTTTTAAAAATTATTTCTAAAATTATTAATATAATTTTTTTTTAAAATTTAATAGTATTAAATTGCTAGTTTCTACACTCACAAATGTGAAAATAGCAGTTAATCAATGTTAAAATTTAACTGCAAAACTTTAAATAGCTAAATTAGTATACAAAATGTATACATCCCATTGTTTGTTTCACACAGCTAAATGCCAAAGCTCACACTTCTTAAAGTTGAGGATCCATGTTTGATGCATTTGCATGCATGAAACTTTCTGTCTCCAATCATTGGGAGCTAATATTGCAGAGTTTTCCTTCTGATATATGCATTGCCATCCAAGACCTATTCACACGGACTGCTAGCAATATGTTCATAAATCAAAGAGCCATGAACTCTGTCTGACTTTATTAAATAGTCCAGTAAAAATAAAATTTTCATCATAGCTAGGACTTGCCAAGCTTAACAAGTGTGCAAAATATGAAAACTGTGAATTATTGTCAACATGCTCATCCACAATATGCGCAAAAATGGATGACCATGATGCACAAGGGTGCCCACAATGAGTACACTATTATTGATTAACAAGAATCCCCTGTCAAAATAATAAACAAATATATGGTACTTACTAATTATATAACAAACATCATTCCATGTCTTGTAGGTTCTTGGCAATACCGGGTCCAATATTGATGAAAACTGTCTGAAGTGCAATGTTTGGACATTTTTAGGGCATTCTGTATGCAAGCTACATTTAAGATAAAAACACCATTAAACTCAGCATGAAACATTGAGTAAATACTGAAAATTTCAGCCTGATACCTCTTTTAGTTTTTGAAATATTCACATTCAAACATCATGAAAATGTGAAAGTCACGCAAACTTGCGACTATACTAAAAACTTTAAAAAATCATATCTCAGAATCTTTTTGACCAAATGGCCTGAAATTTTCAGCTAATACTGAACTATGTATGTACTACAAGCCCTGAAAATTTCATGAAGATCTGAGATGGTGTGGTGAACAATTGTCAGAAAACTGGTTGAGTTGACATGGAATGACCCCTCTTACTCTTAGCCATAGCTTATTGAATTATTTAGTGACTGATTACTATTCTGTCAACTTTCTTTACAATGTGCCCATTGAGCCAAGACTAGGGCTGTCAATATTGTTGAAAAATGCTGCCCGGGTACCCGTCCAAAATTTGAACGGGTACCCGGGTTACCCGTTCGAAATGCCTCAAAATTTTCGTCATTACGCCCGCTATTACTACCATTAGCCTTTTACTGCTTTTTTATCGTTGAAATGCACATTTTGATGTAATGAGTGAACGATTGTAAAATGATGACATTGAAATACTACTGTAGTACAGTGGTGTAAAAACAGTGAGCAAAGGGGTGCTAAGGTTTTTTTTTTGAGCGGGGGGGGGGGGTATGCTAATCATATGATGACATGGCGGGTTATTCTAGTTCATAGCTGTAGCTGACAACTGTTTTAATTAACTAAACTTTTCAGGACTTGCCCCTACTTAGTTGACCCATCCCCCAGTATTTATTTTTGTAATACAGTAAAGATATTCAATGATTGAAATATGATTTAAAAAATAAAATTTAAAAAACCACAACATCCCCCAGCATATAGCTGTTGTTTATTTCTTTTAAAGCATGGCGGGGATAGGATTGGAGACATATGTTAGTCGGGGGGGGGGGGGTAGATAAAATAAATTGGCGCGTCTCAATCGGGTAACAAAGTTGAGCGGCCTATTTCAAAGCCAAGGTCATTTCTAGCCATTCCTAGTTATCTCTCTTGTGTCCTATTTTGTGTCATACTGAAAGGACAGACCCATCCCCACCATGTAAATTTGTTATATTAGTGAAAATCATTCGATGATTGAAATATTTTTTAAAAAGTATTTGGTGGAGATAGGAGTGGAGACACGTGTGTGTCGGTGGGGGGGGGCGGGGGTTTAGATAAACAACATTGGCTCGCTCAATCGGTATTAACGATGAGCGGCGTATTTCAAAGCCAAGGTCATTCCTAGCCCTTCCTAGTTAATACTAGTTATGGGCGTTGTGTTCTATTTTCCTTACTGGAACAATTAAAAGAACTAATACATTTTTGTTTTAAATATTTTTTTTTCATGTTCCTGGTAACAAAAAGTATCTCAAAATACTTTGTAGTTTGTCGGGACCGTGTTTTATTTCCCTTTAACACGTATATCTTTTTTTTAAAGTACTTTCATCTTAATACGCATTTCACCGTATTTATTTCAAACGAAAAGTTTTAATTTGATAAATTATTTGCGAGCCGAAATCTGAACACAGAAGAGCCACAGCTTGAACACTGGTGGTAAAGATATTGCAGTAACATTTTCACGGGTACCCGTGCGCCATTTTACTACCCGGGTAATTGCTTGGCAATGGGTACCCGGGTACCCGTTGACAGGCCTAGCCAAGACAGCAAAATTTTACAAAATGACTAGATGAATTAATACAATGGGAAACTAACTGGAGTATGTCTTTCCACCCCAGAAAAGTGTCAACTGCTAAGAGTAACAAAGAAGAATAAACAAATAAATTCAAAATATTTCATTCAAAGAAAAGAATTTACCCAAACTAAAGACTAAAGATGCTAAATACTTTAGAGTCATAAATGAGAAACTATCATGGAATCCCCATGTCAATGAAGTTATTAAAAAATCAAACAACCTTAGGTCTTATAAAAAGAAACTTTTACAAATGTAACAAAGATATAAAACTTAAATGCTACCTCACCCTGGTGAGACCTGTACTAGAATATGCATTTTCTGTATGGGACCCATCCACCAAAGAAAACATTGATATACAAGAACAAATTCAAAAAAGAGCTGCCAGATTCATTACTGGAGAATATTCAAAACTGACAAGAATAACACCATTAGTTAAATCATTAAACCTTGAAACACTAGAGGATAGAAGAACCAAGAGTAAAGTAGTAATTATACATAAAGCAATTAACTCTAATTTAGAAATACAACATAAAGATATCTTAATACAACCCCCAGATAAATATAAGGATAAAAACACCTTTCTTATTCCATATGCAAGAAGAAACACATACCAATTCTCATTCTTCCTGTCTGGACTTCGAGCGTGGAATGGGTTGCCTGAAGAAATCAGGAAAGCCGACACTTTATCAACATTTAAAACTCTAATAAGAATATAGGACTAGACAAAAATCATAGATAAGAGTGGACGCAATAATCTTCTGTATAGAAGGAGCATCTGTAACAGATAGATAATATAAGGTCTGTCACCATGCTAGTTAAAACTGCTGTAACAGATAAGATAAGATCTGCCACCATGCTAATGCTACTTAAAACTGCTGTAACATATAAGATAAAATAAGGTCAGCTACCATGCTAGTTAAAACTGCTGTAACAGATAAGATAAGGTCTGCCACCATGCTAATGCTACTTAAAACTGCTGTAACATTATAAGATAAAATAAGGTCAGCTACCATGCTAGTTAAAACTGCTGTAACAGATAAGATAAGGTCTGCCACCATGCTAATGCTAGTTAAAACTGCTGTAACATATAATTACATATAAGATAAAATAAGGTCTGCTACCAATACTACCATGCTAGTTAAAACTGCTGTGCAGTGACTGTGAGATAGCTACAATTTGGCCTAGTAAAGGGAATATTGTTTATTTTAAAAAATCATGTGATGCTTATTTTTCATGTCAGGTTTGCTTAGCATTTTAATTTTTTTTAAAACTTTTTATAATTTTGACTAACAAGATGTTTAAAATAAGAAAAATATTTTTTTTAAAGCAACAAATGGAATCTTCCATGATTTTTTTTTCAGGTAGCTTTTATTGGGAAAAGTAATGTAGGAAAGTCTTCCTTGCTTGCGGCCATGTTTGCTCAGATTCCAGAATTAAAAGTAAAAGTATCCAAAAAACCTGTAAGTAAAATTTGGTGGTGCCTATAAGCAGGGAAAGATCAACCTTTAGTTGCCCTAGGTAAAATTAAAATGTTTTGCCCCCTATTAAACCTAATTCAAAATATACAGAAAAATTCACCATAAAATTGACATAAATACTACTTACGATTAGATATAGTAAAAGATGGTATCATTTATTTATTTTCTCCTTTATTTAATTGAAAAATCTTTGATCTCATTCTTAAAGTTAATTTTCCCCAACATAGCTGCTAGCAAAATTAAGCCAGAACTTGCTTCCACAGCCTGTTATCATTAATTTTAAAAGTATTGGAAATTCATTCTCAACATTGCCAAAGCCAAAATGGTCAGTTTTTAAACTTCATTCATTTTTGTATGGTGTGCCTATATTTAAAGTGCCTAGTATTGTTTCTAAACTTACTGAACCAAAATGAACATTAATTTTCCAGGGTCACACAAAACTCATGAATGTTTTCAATGTGAATGACTTGTTCCACTTGGTGGACATGCCAGGGTATGGGTTCAACATGCCTGACCACTTTGAAACTAGTGTAGAAGCTTATCTCAAGTCTAGACGGAAGTAAGTTCAGCCGTAAGAATTCATCCTTTAGTTAGTCCCCTTTGTCTTACAGTCTGTGTTCCTGAAACTCCTCCTCTGGCCAGGAGCATTCATTAACATTTTTGTTTCTGGGACTGGGATTAGTATAACAATTTGGTTCTTTGCTTTTTACTGTGCATGCTTGCAGTAATACATATGATTATCAACATTTTGAAATTTTGTCAGAGTAAGCTTTATTATTATTTAGCTTCACATTTTTAGTATGATAAAGAACTTTTTGCAAATGCCTAGTTGGCACAGAGACATTAGGACATATTACGCAATTACTTACAAAACAGGTTCTATCCTTTCTAAATGTCCATGCTGTTAATAGACATGACATCCTGTATGGTTTACCTTTAATTTGTCTGGCAAGGAGTACAGAATTACAAGATTTCGCATAGTCTTGCCATTGATTTACAAAATATTTTTTATATACAAGATTGAGAAAACATTATTGAAATCTTAACAGTACATTGGTCAACAGGTGGTTAAAATTATGTTTGTCTGAAATAGGGCTTTCAATATTGTTGAAAAAAGCTGCCTGGGTAACCGTCCAAAATTTGATCGGGTATTCGGGTTACAAATGCCTCAAAATTTTTGTCATTATGCCCGCTATTACTACTATCAGCCTATTACTTCTTTGTTTATTATGAAAAAGGAAATTTTGATGTAATGACTCAGCGATGTGAAAATTATGACATTGAAATATTATTATAGTATAGCGGTGTAAAAAAAATGAGCAGAGGGTTGCTGAAGTGATTTTTTGGGTGGGGGCGGATGCGGGGCTAAACAGTATTATAAAGATAAAGTGCGATAATCATACGATGATATGGCAATTTGTTTCTATTTCTTAGCTGACAACTGCTGTAATTAACCAAACTGTTCAGGATTTGCTCTACTTAGTGGACCCACCTCCCATCATTTATTTTTGTTATACAGTGAAGATCATTCAATGATTAAAATATGATTGATTTATTTTTTAAATATTTAAAAAATATAGCAGGTGTTTATTATTTTAAAAGTATGTTGGAGATAGGATTGGAAACATATGTGAATTGGGCGGGAGTAGATAAAAAAAATATTGGCGCGTCGCAATGGGTAACAAAGATGTGCGGCTTATTTCAAAGCCAAGGTCATCTAGCCCTTCCTAGATAACGGTCTTGTGTTCTCATTTGTGTCCTACTAAGGCGATGGACACTTCCAAAAGCATTTATTTTTGTCATTATAATAAATCATAATGAAAATCATTCAACGGTTCGAATATTATTTTTTTTAAAAACAAGAACATAGCAGGAGTTGCTTTTTTAAAAAAAAAGTATGGTGGGGATAGGAGTGGAGACAAGGGTGAGTGGGCGAGGGGGTTTAGATAAACAACATTGGCCGCTCAATCTGTAACAAAGATGTGCGGCATATTTCAAAGCCAATGTCATTTCTAGCCCATTCTAGTTCTAGTTAATAGTAATTATGGGCGTGGTGTTTTATTTTCCTTACTTGAAGAATTCAAAGAACCAAAACCGTTTTGTTTTAAATGATTTTTGTTTTATGTCTTAAAAAGTTAATCTGTGCTGCATTTCATGACAATTCTAAATCTTTAATTTAAACATCAGAAGCAGTATTTTTTAGGGCTGTTATTGATAAATTATAATTTAATCGTTAACTTTTGAAAAATTACCGAATAATTAATAGATAATTTTGATTAGGCTACAAACAAGATGTATGACGCCATTAAACTGAAAATTTCAAGGGAAGTAACAAAAACAGGCAATTAACATTTTTTAAATTTTAAATATAAGAGCTTATTTTAAAGTTTACACTTAGAAAGTATTTTTTTAAATGGAAAAGTTTGTACAAATCAAACTATTATTAATTATTAATCATTTATTAATAAATCGGAAAAAAATATTTAAAACAACCTCTTCAATTTATTCGCTTTTTTTATCGATTAAAATAAATTTAATCAATAAAATCTTTTACCAATTAATCGAGAAATTAATCTTTAATTTCCGCAGTCCTAGCATTTTTATTTACTATAATGTATATAAAGTAAAATGAATATGTAAACATTTTTAAAGAGAATAAGGACCTTCAATTGTTAAAACTAAATAACTTTCAGTCTGACAAGAGTTTTCATGCTCATAGATGCAACAAGTGGTCCCGTTGATGTTGATCAAATAGGCATAGATATGATGGAAGAGATGGCGGTGCCCTATGTAGTGAGTGCTTGCCTGTGACCTCACACAGGTCTTGCTTCAAATGTGCATTGTTCACTGACAACATTTTATAATTACCTGACCTGAGAAACATATTTCTCTTAATGCAAAGCTAAGAAGTATTCCACAAATCAGATTCATATACTGTATGTTGTTGAATCTTTTTTTTAAAAGTTTAATGGGATTTTAAAAAAGTGTGTATACAAGAACACTTATGTGAACAAGCATATTTGTTGTGTTTCAATATCATTTAAAAAAAAAAAATACAAGTCAAGGTTTAAAACATGATATGGGATTAATGTTTAAACTTTGACTTTCAGAAGTTTCCTCGCCCAAGAGTGAACCGATCCTTTTAACCCTTAAGCGCCTAAAAATTTATAGTATTATTAGAATTGTTACCCCACATTATTAATTCTAATTGCATTATGAAAGGGGTTAAAATGTTTGTTTCATTGTCTGGGAATTTTTGAGGGACTAATAACTTTATTTCATAGCATTTTATTGCTTGTAAATGTTTTTCAGCATTATGACATTTATTCTGTTTGATGGAAGAGTAGGTGTGACAAAAAATGACCAGAAGTATTTCAAACGTTACTCGGACCTTAAACTTCCATTAAGTGTATGTATGTTTCCACTAATTTTGCATTTCCTCTGTGTAGACTTCACTCACAGACTTTGTAATCAAGTCAATTTCTGACCCCATGCTAAATTTTTAGTCACTTTTTGTCACAATGTTGAAAACTAAGGCTCAAAGCAAAACAAATTATATGATAATTGTTAATTAGATGAGATTTAGAAGGTGTCATGATTAGCTCTTTTTTTATTTTTAATTAAACATTTAGAGGCAATTACAGATTTCTGACTTAATTAAGAGTATATCATTATTAAAAAATATTATAGTATTGTTACACTATAATTTATAGTAATAATTTATTTTTTAAAATTTAATTTGTTTTTCTCTGACTTTTAACAGATTGTTCTCACAAAAATAGATCTGGCCAGACCATCTACATTACTTCGAAGTCTTGTTTCTGTGTTGAAGTTCAGGGATGAGACCAAAGCTGACAGTTGCTTTCCACAGCCGTTTTTAGTCAGGCAAGTTCAGCAGAACAAGTGTTTTAATACTGTAACAGTTTGATAATAATTAGTTGGATCAGAACATGTGTTTTAATACTGTAACAGTTTTATATTAATTCCTAAAATTATGCTTATTTTAAATCATTGAAATGCCCAAGCCATGTACAAAACCTCATACCAGCTGTTTTTATAATTAACTCTTAATGTACCAAAGGGCAGTTTACCGTTTTTTTACCAAAGAGCAGTAATGCGCGACTCGATAGAACTCTCTTTAGAAACCAAATTACAGAAAATAAAAACTCTTCAGTGCGTGAAAAATGATGTTTTCCACTTCCGGCAATGGCGGCTGCTTCCCTCGCTAGTGTTATCGCTCGATTCGCGATGTTTTTTTGGAAGTTTTTTACGTTTTTTTTCTCAAAGATGCGATTTTGCTATACTTTATTACTAAAATAATAGTACTAAACTACAGGTAAAAATAGTTTTAAACTCAAACCGTCTTTTGGATACATAAAATAACCATTCTTATTCTAATAGATGACGTCAGTATGACCATAATAATAAAAATGGATTTTACGCAATTTTTTAAATTTCATAACCGGTTGATCGCAATTCGGGAAATTCTTACGGTACTGAGGCGGATGTTTTCCGAAAACCTTATGGCGCATTAAGAGTTAATAATGTTTTTACTGATAATACTAGGTTGGTTGGTGTAATTAGAAAGGAGAAATCTTATGATATCTATTACAAAATTACAGACGCTCCTTCTGTTCAGAAGATTATTGTGTCCTATACATGGTTTATGTTAAGCCAAGTCTAGTCTTGGATGTTTATTAAGAGTTTTTAATGTTGATAGTGTTTTGGTTTCCCTGGTTCAGTTAATAGCCATTAAAAGGCATCAGACTCTAATCTCTTGCACCCTAATTTTTACATGAATTTTATTTGAGTATCAAAACTATTTTTTGTGATAAGTTCCCCTTCTGGTCGGACGTCAGCTCTGAGGAAACCTTCCCGATAAGGGGTGCCCTTACCCAACACTATGTGGTTGGTTACTGCGGTTGCCCGCACCCACTGGGAGGGCTACAGTGATGATGACCCCTATCTTGCGACAGTCCTAGATAATTAGACCCGTTATCTGTGACGTGGGAACCGGGTTGGGGGTGCCCCCGCCAGTTATACCTCTTGGTGGAGGGGTGGGAGCTGCCAGGAGATTCCCCGAAGGGATTTATAGGAGTTTTTGTAACTCAGGGCCATTGATGCCATTTCAAATGATAAGTTCCCCTGTCCCTGTATTTATAGATTATAAAACTTCAGCTGTGCTTAGCAACCTATACAAATACATTTACTATCACCTCCTGCGCCCCCAACCCCCACAAAAAGGGAGGTCCTTTTGATAGTATACCTGTTTGCCATTAATTTAGCACTTATGACTTATGATCTTTTTACAACTCAAATGGACTTCATTATATTATTTGTACTTATCAAACCAATGTTTCTGGCTTATATCTGTATGTTTTTGTTTTTTTTATTAACAGACTACTTTTAATGTGATTTTATTTCTTTGATTTCAGCTCTTTAAATGGAGAAGGGCTAGCCTTCCTACAAGCATTTATTGCATACATCACAGGGAATCTCAAAATAGAATCACTGTCATAGACTTTGAGTGAACTATAAGAAACAATATTTGGCCTTGAAACTTAATACGAATGATCACTTGAGATGTGATTGTCTTCTTTTATAACAAATATTCAACAGAGGGAGCAGAATGATGGCTTTTTAACGAAAACTGTTTTTCATCTTTTTTTTAACCTGCTCTCATGGTGTAACTTGTGTAACAAAACTTGCATTGTTTGCTTGTTACCTCTTCAATAAATTTTGTTAAAATGTGATCATGTAAATGTAAGTTATTGTAAGCCTAAAAAATTGAAAATCATTTAAAGGAAAGTTATGTCATTGCATAGTGAGACAGACCTGTAGCAATGGAACTATTTCAACAAGAGACAAACAGACAGACCTGTAGCAATGGAACTATTTCAACAAGAGACAAACAGACCTGTAGTGATGGAACTATTTCAACAAGAGACAGACAGACAGACCTGTAGCAACGAAACTATTTCAACAATGACAGACAGACCTGTAGCAATGGAACTATTTCAACAAGAGACAAACAGACCTGTAGCAATGGAACTATTTCAACAAGAGACAGACAGACCTGTAGCAATGGAACTATTTCAACAAGAGACAGACAGACCTGTTGTAATGGAACTGTTTCAACAAGAGACAGTGCCCAAAAAATTCATTTCTTTTCAATAGCAAATTAACAGGAGTGGACAACCATCAGTTTTTTAAGAACTGATTAGTAATGAAATTTTAATTTTGTTTAAAGAAAGGTTTAATGAAAGAAAAGCTGCTTTTGTTGGAAAAATAATGTTGAAATTTAGTTGAATCCTGTTAATTATTTTTAAAACCCATTTTGAGGGGTGAAACTACAAAATAATTGTACAGTGGTTACAAGGCATACCAACCCCCCCCCCCCCCCTCACTTTATTTAAGATTTAATGTTATTTTTTTCTTATCAAAAGTGAAAATTTGATTACTGTTTTTTTTTAAAATTACAAACATAATAAATCATCACATTTTAAAAAAAATCTTTGTTTATTGTATTGAAGCACTATGTAGCCTTTGCAAAACTATATAGTAAAAAAGATAAATGTATTATTGCCCCCCCTCCCCCCACATCCCAACTCTAAAAAAAATAAATTAATTTTCAAAACTCTGAAACATTTTCTTATTAAATAACTTACAATTGTGCATTCCTCACCTCAATAAAAGTTATTAATATATTTAGTTATTATATCATTTTAAAACTGGTATATTACTGCTCTTTAAATTTTAAATGAAAGGTGGCGTTAATTTTATATACACAGATAGCTGTGGGTCATTATCAAATTTTCCTTTTAGCTGCGCGGTCGTGCATATATTTTACAGACGCCGCGTAGCAAATTTTGTAAAATATTACAAGAAAAAATGGATGCTGTGCAACTTTGCACACAAGTTTTTTCTCTTTGCCCACCGACCAACGACTGTTAGAGGGAACATTGGTCATCATGTAATTTGAAAGCCATAGTCTTGTCAATGAAGACCTTAAGTTTGTCTAGCTACCCCATTGATTGTGTATGATCTGATGATTTATAAATATCATCTGGTATCAATGGAACTCACAAATGACATATTTCAATCCAACATTTTCAACCAAGTTTAAGCAGATGCAGAAATAAATAGACCTATGCACATCAATGATATTTGCATTTTAAAATGTAATTTGATTTGATTAAAGCTTAAAGTTTCACAAACGGTGCAATTTACGGGAAGCTAGGGCATCAGAATCTAATGGAGTTATTTCATCTTTAACAATTCCGTGATCCATAATCTTTAACACACCAACTATTGAAATCGTTTTGTTTTTTTACAAAGTGGATGACCAAAATGCTACTCCTCTGTTAAGGGACTCTTCACAGTGACGGAAGGACGTTAGTCAAAGAAACGTTATGGGGCCTTTTATTTAGCTTAACAAACTTTTCAAAATATAAAAATATGTCTGAGGCTCTGTTCAGATTAACGAGTTCATCACTACGAGGGGCACAGATTGACAAATGTATCAGTATTAGGGGCACAGGTTGAAAAATGTATCAGTATTAGGGGCACAGGTTGACAAATGTATCAGTATTAGGGGCACAGGTTGACCAATTCATCAGTGTGAAGGGCAAATAACTTAAGACATTACTTGTATCTGCCCCAACATTTTTGGATGAAGATTCTGAAGCCCAATTTAGAAGCGCCCACACTTTTTATTTTTGTAGAATTGAGAAATTGAAAGGAAATCGTAGTATGCGCGAATAATTTATTTTGTCCTTTAAGTGCGTCCGAATGACATTGCAAGATTTGAGGCTAACGGCACAGAATGGCAAGCTAAATAAAAGCGTGTCCAAAATTATTTTAAATACACGCTTTTATTCCAATTCACTACAACGGACAAAATGGAAAATCATTTGTATGAGTACTAGTTATGAAACACCATGTGGCTTCATAGTTAGAAGAATTACGTGTCAATATCTGTCAACATACAACCAGTGACGAGCACAATGATTGAGAGTACACAAGAAAATCTTACTTGAACGACAAATCTTCAAGAGATGAAATTCCACTGAACAATCCTGAAAACACGCAGGATATTGATCTCGAAAACCAATATACTTTGCGCCCAAGCATTTATTTTTGTAGATATGACAAAATTTAATTTTTCATTTTAGTGCATTGGAATAAAATTTATAAAAATCGTATTTTTAAAAATTCCCTTTTATCACATTTTTATTTTACAATTTTTGCTATGTAATTCTATGTCACTGTCTTCACCCCGGGTTACAACGATTACAATTTGTAATGAGAGCTCAGGGTTCAAATTAGGAAAATACAATTTTTTTAAAAAATATATTTTTTCCCGTTTCATTGCATTGCCTACAATTGTTGAGTTAACAGTTGTATTTTTTTTTTAATTTAAAAAAACAATTTTTAAAAATGTACAAGCAAATAAATTGACAGCCGACTGTTCAAATTAAATGAAATTCTGTAATATTGTATTGTCACCAGCGATACAGGTGTCTGGCAAATTTCAGCTAAGTCGAGCAGTGCGAAGTGCGTTAAAATAAAGTCAAAGACACACACATACAAAGAATTTTAAATCTGAGTAAAATCTTGTAATTTTTTTTATTTTTTAAAAAATTTAAAACTTTTTCAGTATGCGATAACAAACACACAACTTCTCAAACTTCCCGTTCGGAATTCGGGCGCTGTATGGGTTGCCTTAACAAACCAGGAAAACTAACACTAACACTCTATCAACATTTTTTTAAAAAAAACTCGTTAAGCATGGTAATACATGGATGCAGTGGCGTAGCTAGGGATTTGGGGACTTGGAGAGCATGGCCTCTTTGGGGACCCTGTATTGTGCAAACATGGTGGTGGCGTAATATTTAATGTGAACACATTTTTGACACTCCTTTGGGGGCCCCCTGAAGTGGGGGCCCGAGGGGAATTTTAAATTTGGACCTCCTCCCCTAGCTACGCCACTGCATGGATGAGCGTTACTAGGACGCAATAGTAATAGCCTTCTGTACATTTTTATAATTTAACGTCTTTAACAGGTAAGATAAGATGGGCAATGTATATATTTGATCAAAAAAAGGAAAATTAATTTCTTTGCTATTGGTATTTAACATTAGTTGTTTTGTTTTTTTTTAATTTTCAAAATTGTCTTTACTGAAGGTAATGTCCTGTTTCCCAATATTAGAATTAGATGGACATCGTGACACTTTTGAAATTTAACTCCAGATAATTGTTGTGCTATCAATGAAGTATGTTGCTCTCACGTTAAAACGTTGCCTTCACTACTCTGGAATAAAATTAATAATTAAGCATATAATTGTTATTTAAATAAAATGTATATGAATATGCAGTGGAGAAGAAAGTGTTACAATCGCCTTGAAAGTGTCAGGCTTTTTGCCACAACATTCGAAGTAAAGCTCCCCTAGCGCCCTCCAGCAGCCTATAGGGGCAGGGGAGAGGTATCATTCTTCACATGGCTACTTAAGGCAATGCTTTTTATATTATTTTAACGTAATCTACTATTGATACAGTGATTAGTTTAGAAATATTTAACTTTAAAAAAACTTGAATATTATTTTTTTTTATAAATACAAATTAAATATTTTTGAACATTTGGCTACAAACATTTTAAAATATTTTAGCCATCCATGACTTGACTAAGACTTAAGTAAGTTATGGTTATGATAGTATAGGCTAATGTTTTAATTTATAGAAAAATATATTATTTAAATGCTGTAATTGAAGAGGAAACAAAAAAGAATATATGAATTTGGATCTTCTTTCATTACATTTATAAAACCCATTTAATAACAACCA
The DNA here is from genome assembly GCA_002072015.1 of Radix auricularia. Classification (NCBI taxonomy): domain Eukaryota; kingdom Metazoa; phylum Mollusca; class Gastropoda; family Lymnaeidae; genus Radix; species Radix auricularia. The sequence goes on along the minus strand of MUZC01000544.1, from coordinate 10,260 downwards.
CTGCATTATGTGGTAGCAAAAATAGCCAATCGCGTGGCGAGAAATGTCGCTGCGGACTTGGCATGCGCGCGATTTCCTGCCAGAGGTTTCCACAAAATGTTTATTTTGTTTGTTTACAGATTGTTGTATCATTTTGTGGAATACTTAAACTAATAATCTTTTAAAGATATTCATATTGCCACTTGTTTGAGCGTCAGTTATTCAGGTAAGTTATGTTTATACTCTGTGTATTTAGATTTGGATTTTGTATTTATTATCAGTAATTTTCTGCCTCTAGTGTGGAAATCGGGATGGCGCCGAGAAAAAACCGAGAAGTTGCCTAATTTTTCACGTAAATAATTTACATATTTTGAAGTAAGACGATCACTGTAAAGCTCCTTAAGGTTTTCTTTCAAATATTTAACATTTTATAGATTATATTTTGAGATGGCACTGTGAAATAAACAATAATTTGGTAGAGACTAAGAGAAGGAAAATTTTCAATGGGTTCCTTCCCCTGGCGCCCTTGGTTAACTCGGCCATTGACAGGTTTAGTGTAGTGTGCTGGAGTAAATTCACCACCAAGGTGAGGAATAACTCTGGCAATACTCATTTTCATTGTTGTCGGTCCTCTCAGAAATTCATTACAAAAATTTAATGCAGGCTGACAACTTCTATTATTATTTGATTTTAAAAAAACACACATTGGTCCTATTTTAGAATATACGTTATTAGCATTAGCTAAAGAATAGATTAGGCCTAGTGAATGATTAGTCTGGGAAAGGTTTTATAATTTTATGGTGCCAGTACTAGTAGTATTTTAGTTAGTGAGCAAGGGGGCCATTAAATTCATAAAATTAAATTATTTTATTTTAGTCGAATGGCCTAATGATTTCTGTAGACTACTGGGTAATCTAGAAAGGAGGTTTTGATAAAAATTAATACGATTTACACATTTATTTAATTCAGTCCTTCAAATTTTTTGTTTAAAACTCATCACTGTCACTAGACTAGACTAGTTCTACTATTACTATGCTTATATTTATTTATACTATAATTTATAGTAATGCTTTTAAAAACATGCAAATGCAGTTGAAAATACATTTTAAATTGCATTTAATTAAACCGAGAACAGTTTAGTTATTAGTAAGAAAAAGAAACAGAAACTTTTATTGACATTTTGTTCTGTAAACATGATTTGAAGGTAATTTACCTGTGCACAACTGAAATGGCCAAAAGTGTCCAACATTCCAAAATTATATACCCTCCATCATGCAAAGAGTTGACAGATGATGTTGGTAAAGATGAGCTGATACGACGTTTGAAAGTGAGTTAACTTTATAAAGACTTTAAGGTTATTCTTTATGCTAATTTGATTTTTTTGGGGTGAAAGTTAGCATTTAAGAGGATTATGTGACTTTTTTTTTCACTTGTTCTGTAAAGCAGTTTTGAGTGAGTGAAGTGAATAGGTGTCTAAGGGCTGGAAAGTTAGTGATGCAAGGGATACGGATAAGTTAGTGATGCAAGTAAGACAAGAATCTATACAGACGTTAAAGCTTGAAAAATAAGAATTAGGAAATTTAAAAAAAAAACACTTTTTTTTAAAGATCAGTAACCATGACATTAAAAATAATTACAGATATTTTAAATTATTGTATCACAAAATTATTACTTAATTAATATTATTTTCAGCACTGTTCTTTAACTTTTCTTTAGGTGACGTGCAAGACTCTCTGTATACTGTATGATAGAATATAACTAAATTTTTTACTTTCTCATGTAGTTGTAGGTTCTGATAGCTTCAGAAAAAATACCTTGCTACTGTTAACCAGTCGATTTTTACACTGATTAACTGGTTTTAAAAATAGCTATTTTAATAACCTTTCTATCATAGACGATTCAATTAGACTAAAAATGAATGAATTAAATCATGAAATTGCAAAGAAAACTGGAGCACAAAAATTAATAAGAGAAAGCATGTTTAACTTTATTTCTTAATTTTATTTGTAACCAAATGAGGTAATATTTTACTGCATAAAATTAATTTTCAAGTTTAATATTAGCATTAAAGAAATGCCTTAATATAAACTATGTTTGAATATTTGGCAAATTTAAGATTTTATGAAATCTCAGGTATTGGCTCGTGCATTTCAAGACATGGGTCAAGATGAGAATGACAGCTATGCCCCTCTTGCACTACACTTGGCTACAGACACATACATGGAACATAGTAACAAAGATGTTCGACTCCTTACGGCATGCTGCATTGCAGATGTGTTCCGTATATTTGCTCCAGAAGCACCTTACAAAGAGCAAGATCAATTGAAGGTAGTTCTTGTATAACACATTGACTCATATAAAATGTTAACCCTGGTGGGTGTTTAATGACTTTTCTGATGATACACTACTATGAGATTCAACCTTAAACCCAGTAATTATACTTTCATAACTTTTATACTATGAAAAAGTCTATGTTGAGGCTCTGAATTACTAGGAACATTAAATGTATCTAGGATTTTTAGTGAAAGCAAGTTTTACTTTCATTCATTATTTTAAAAGTAAGAGTTATCATTATTGTCCTGTGACTTAAACACTTATTGTTGTAGGAAATCTTCATGTTCTTTATCCAACAACTGAGGGGGCTGGAGGACCCTGATGCTCCTTCTTTCAAGCGCTACTTTTATTTACTTGAGGTAAATCCTAAACTGAATTTTGTCAAATATTTGGCCAATAAAAATTAATACACAATTGAAATTGTTTAACTTTGGTTTGTCAATGATAAGAATTAACTACATATTAAGAATTTACATTTATCTTGTAATTATGGTGCATTAAGTTAAGGATTACTACAAGAAATAGGTGGTGACAAATATTTAGAATCTCTGTAAGAGTGTAATTTGAATCAATCTGACTAAAAAGTATACTCATGATAATTTAAATTAACAATAAATGCTTTTTTAAGCAACTAATCTTAGATGATTAAAATAAAATGATTATCATTTTTTTCAGAATCTGTCCTGGGTCAAATCTTTCAATATTTGTATTGAACTAGATGAAAGTCAAGAGATTTTTTGTGCCCTTTTCAAACTCTTTTTTTCAATAATCAAGTAAGTAGCAACTTTTCAAGCATCTGCATAACCTTGAAAATATTTCTTGTAAAAATAGTTTTCATTCAAAGTTATTATTTATTTGACAATGCTGGATAGTGCTGTTAGAATTTAACTCTTAAAGTTGCAAAGCGCTGTAATGCGTCTCTCCCTGCTATCCGTAAAGCGCCCCTAGATACCACTCTCGTTAGAAATGAGATCTCGGAAAGTAAAAACTCTTCAATGCTTGAAAAATGATGTATTCGGCTTCCAGCAATGGCGGTCGTTGCCCGCGCTAGTGTTATCGCTCGATTCGCGATGTTATTTGGTAGTTTTAACGTGTTTTTTTTTCGAAGATACGTTTTCGCTATACTTTATTACTAAAATAATAGTACTAAACTACAGGTAAATATTGTTTTAAACTCAGTACGTCTTTTGGATGCATAAAATAACCATTTTTAGCCTAAAAAATGAAGTCGATATGACAATAATATTATAAATGGATTTTACGCAAATTTTTTAATTTCATAACCGGTTGATCGGCAAATCCTTATGGGACTGAGGCGGAAGTTTATTGAAAACCCTTATGCAACTTTAAGAGTTAAAGAAGAAGAATATGTAAACGGGGTATGAGTGAGCCTGACAGAATCTAACAAAACAAGGAACGTTTTGGCAAAGAGTCTTTCTCAACAAACAAATAGTACAAAAAATAAACGAATAAAAACTTAGCTACTGTAAAATCCAGAAAGTTAATGAGAGCAATGCTCTCTCAATAATATATAAAAACATATTATTCTACTAATATATAAGGCTGATTGCAGTCTCACTCACGTTTTGTTCACTGTAAGATTTATGCCATCGATATGCCCTTAGAGTTATATTTTACACTCTTAACTTTCAGTGATAAACATACAAGCAAAGTGAAAACATTTATGCTAGACATCATGGCTCCTCTCATTTCTGAGGCAGATTTTGTTTCCCAAGAATTGTTGGAGACAATACTGGTGAACATGGTGGACCCAGTCAAGGTAATTTTTGTTATATCGTTTGATTTGCATAAATTTAGGTTTCAAATTATTAGATTTAAATTTAGTTAAGTGATAGATAATTAACTTGTGTTGATCTATTACTTAAATAGTTTTTAAAGTCCTCTCTTTTCAAAAGAATTTTAGCAAACTCTTTACCCACTTATATTGACTAGTTAAGTAGTTCCAACTCATTTTAGATAATGTTAGATCAGGCTTCAGTCTTTTAAAATAAAAACATGTTTTAATAAATATACATAAATTTATGCTGATAAAATAAGTCTTTTTTAAAATCTAGTCACACAGAAAAATGGCCTACATAATGGCTAAAGACTTGATCAAGAGAACATCATTAACTATAGAGCCTTGCATTCAGACTGTAAGTTAGCTTATAAATTATTACTTCTAGGAAACAGTTTTTTTATTTGATTGTGTAAAGCATCTTACATGTGAATATTGGAAGTATTAAATGATTTAATATGTGTTTTTTATGACAAATTATCGTTTAATGCCCCAGAAGATTTTCTGTAAATCCCTTAAGGATTACCCGTCTTGCGATCAATTGGTTATGAAATTTAAAAAATTGCCTATAGTGTGTTTATATTATTATTGTCATACTGACGTCATTTAAAGAAATAAGAATGGTTATTTTTAGTAACCAAAAGACCGTCTTGAGTTAAAAACTATTTTTACCTGTAGTTAAGTAATATTATGCTTATAATAAAATATAGTAAAATCCCATCTTCAAAAAAAAAAAACCCCCCCGTAAAAACTCAAAAACTTTGCGAATCGAGAAATAACGCTAGCAAGGGGAAACGGTCCCATTGCCGGAAGTCAAATACATCTTCTTTCACGCACTGAAGAGTTTTTACTTTCTGTGATTTCGTGTCTAAAGAGAGTTATATCGAGGCGAGCATTACTGCACTTTAGCATTAGAGACAAGGCACACATTACCACGCTTTGGGGCAGGCATGACACGTTATTATTTTAGATTTTTATTAGCCACCAGGGCTGTGAATTTTGTTGAAAAATGCTGCTTGGGTGCCCGTCAAAATTATACATCGCATAATTTACCAGTCATGACGCTATACAATGCAACCTAGCCACCTTCCATGCACCCCATTTCACACAGTAGCCACACAGCTGACGTCCATCAATTACGTCAATCCATTTTGGTTGATTTTTATCACAAAAACGTAGACCCCTCTATTATGACGTCACAAAGATTTGCATGGGCCCCGAAAAAGCTGTCTACTTCCTTTTTGAAAATGAGCATGTGTCAAATAACTTTATTGTCACTTAAGTTTGTATTTAATGTGAAGTTGAACTCTAAAATAGATACACGCGTACATTCATGTTAAACGTCATTAAATAAATTGTAAGCAATCAAATATTTAAGTGCAACTTTTATTTAAAGTTGCTAAAGTTGCAAGTTTTGATATGACGTCAACATTTCTAAAACACACCCCACCCCTCTCGTCACAAATTTGTGACCCCCCCCCCTCCTTCCCTAGGAGCAAAAGTTCATTTATGTATGGCCTCTATTACCAATCTTACACTGTTTGTAACTATTTAATTTGTTAACTTTAAATACTAACAACCTTGTGCGCATTATTAAAATCAGTTGTTCTAGGTCAACACGTGTTAATGGACACAAGAAACACAAGCGAATTCAAAGGGTGTGGGTTATATGAGTGAAAGGAGGAGAGGGGGAAATAAACAACATTTGCTAGTATCAATCAGCGTATTTCAAAGTTAAGTTTTTTCATCTCTAAGCAGTCCATCCCTATTTTTGGCAGATTACTTTTGTTTTCCTTGTATGATACTTTAAAAGCCAAAACCTTTTTTTGATTTTGCTATTTCTGTTTCATGTTGAGAGAAAGAAGATGTCTCAAAATGCAATGTAGTTTGTTGGGTTAACAGATATTCTCCTTCGGTGTACTTCACAGCACATTTTTCAAACAAACATTTTCATTTGATAAATTGTTTCAAGGGTCACAATGTATGAATGTAAACGCCAAAAAAATTATATATATCAGAATGGGGCCGGGCATCCGTTAATATAGACATTGAAGCTAGATTTTCACGGGTACCCGCGTGGATTTTTACTACCCGGGTAATCACCTGTCAACGGGTACACGGGTGTCGGGTACACGGGTGCCGGGTACCCGTTCACAGGCCTATTAGCCACAAGAGAGAGGTCATTGCTTTTTCCCCTATCTGATAAACTTTTGAATATGCAGAATATAAAGAATAAATATATATATATCCCTTATAGACCATGAATGTCCATGGGAGCGTTCACAAGTTTCATTGACCACTAGCGAGCAAGAGATTGTTTGGTTAGCACAATGCCCCGGGGGCCTTTCCAGAACCGCGGTTTCAAACCCGCGACACGGATTCTTGCTGCGGTTCGGTAGTCCAGCTCGCTACAACTTAGACCACCCCCAGCCCCTCAAAGAATAAATATTGAAATAAATTTCTGTGTTCCTTTTTCTTCCTATATAGTTTTTCAACAATATGTTGATGCTAGGAAAGCAAGCTGACAGTGAAATTGGAAATCATTTGTATGACCTCATTTATGAACTAAATCAGGTCTCTCCGAGCATTCTTTTGGCTGTTATACCTCAGCTAGAATTCAAACTAAAGGTAAATAAATGGGTTACATATTTACTGACTAAAATTCCATGTTTGTTAATTGATCTATACATTGTAATAATATATGAGTACTCGATTACATTAAAATAAAATAAAAATCTTTTAAAAGGCAAGCTATTACATATTTTCAGTGATTCACTCATAAGTTCGTAAGACATTCAAATTAGACAAAAGTTTATAATATATAATTTCTTTAACCATGTATTAAGGAAGACCTAGATTATAGCTTTGAAGAACTTTCTATAAAATGTGACATTTTATTACAATATTGAAAGATTGATACTAAACTTTATTTAACCTTTTAAAAATATTCAATTTTCAATGCAGAGCAATGAAGAAGTTGAAAGGAAAAGTGTAACTAAGCTTTTGGCTAAAATGTTCTCCGAAAAAGATTCCGATCTGGCAGCTCAGAACAGAGCTCTGTGGTTCTGCTTTCTTGGAAGGTTTGTGTTAGATTATGAAAGCTATTGTCTAAGACACAATATTACTATTAAGACAAAATTGAATAGCTCTAAACAATAAGTGTTTTAGGGAAGACATCTGAACTTTAAAATTTTAAACATTTAACTCACGCTTAACATACCCACAAATTTTATAAAATGCGCTTATGGATTTTAAAACTTGTATTTTTACTACCAGGTACAATGACATCTGTGTTGCCATCAGAACAGTGTGCATTCAGCAAACTCAACACTTTATTTTGAATCACCCAGAACTTGTGAAAGATGTACTTGGTAATCAAATAATCATAACTTTTTTCATAAATTAATTTATGTAATAGTAAACATTTATTCTTAAAATCTAGATTTTTTATGTTGTGTCTATGTTTTTAATTCTAAATTTGGCCTTTGTTTATGTCAGAATGCCAGTTTTATGGTTAAAACCAGAATTCCGGCCATTAGAAAATCTGCAGCTATCCCCAAAAATTCCTTCAGGGTGCAACTTTTATCTGGTCTGCCCTTGATTATAAATATACATGTTTGTTTATTGTTAAGTTGGCACATACCATTAAGGTTTGTTGTTCCATGCACAAGTTAACAATCTGGTGTGCAAAATTTTTTTGAAGCTTCCCTTTTTGTGCAAAATTTTACACCCCAAAAACACAGATATTATGTTACCAAAAGTGCTGTGCTGTAATTCTAAACTGCAGCTCAACACCTTTCAGATATCTGTGCGTCTGCACAACTTAAATGGAACATTAATTAGTCAAGTATTCTAATATACCAAATTAGAAATACATTTATTGAATTTTAATCTCTAGAGCAAATTAAAGTTCGCCAGCATGATCCAGAAGAGACTGTGCGACTAGATGTTGTAGAGAGTCTATGTAAAGTTGCCAAGTCAGATTTGAAGGCTATGACACCTGAAATGTTACAGTTTGTTAAGGAAAGAACACTTGATAAAAAGGTATGTTGTGGCAATAAATATTACTGTAAGAAAGAACTATCATTCATAGTCAAATAAACATATTTGCCAAAAAAATGTTATCAATTTTTAGAAAAAAATTATTTTTATTAATGAAAATTGTTTCAGTTCAAAATTCGCCGTGAAGCCTTATGGAACTTGGGAAACATGTATAAACAGGCTATTGTTGATAAAGATTTTCCAGACCCTGAACTGGCCAGTCGGTTGGAATTTGTTAAGAACAAAATTTTGCATCATTATTACCAAAATTCTACAGATGACAGGTATTTTTTATATCGTTGATGACTTTTTGGATTAAAATTTTGTTTATTATGAGATTAGTTTTGAGTAATTTTCTAACTTTAAACTATTTCTGCTCTAAGTTATTAAAATTTAAAGTTTTGACTAACAGGGTCAATAGAAATTTTATAAAAAGTTTATATTTCTTTTGGCTTTCTCAACTTTCTTTGTCAGGCCTATCAAAGCAAAAATTAGCTCTTGTAGATAATTATGAGTCATTCAAAGTATCTATATGCTATTTATAAGCTACAACATTTTAGCAATACCAACATTTTTTCCACCTAATACCATCTCTGTATAATCTGAACACACTCAAATCCCAAGAAAAAAAGGAAAACCCAATCCATAAAATCTTTGACAGAAAGACTCACTGAATTGTAAAATTTTATGATCTCAGACCATCAAATTGTCTTAAAATTTGTCTCAAGGATTTTGGTAGAGAGGATGCTGAACATTCACCTGGTCCCATTCCAGAGACAAGTCAACGAGAAAATGACCATTCTTCTCAATCTATATTCTACTCTTGATGAACATGCTGTCAAGTAAGGGTTTTGGTCCTGATTATACTCAAGTTAAAGTTTAAAATAAAAATCAGGTGTTAAATTAGTTTAATGTATACATTTATGACATGGTTGGTTTTGCCTTTAAGGAGGACAATAACTTTTGTTTAAAAATATTTTTCTAGAGCTTTCTCTGAGATCCTGAAAAGCAGAAACCTGTAAGTAAATTTCTATTATAATTTCTATTATAATAAATTTTAACCTAAGCATTTATGTTATTTTGTATACCCACTCTGTATCACTTGAATTCTGATTTTTAACAAGAGTCAGTACCCTACTTATTATTTGATGCTATACAATATCTGAAAATGATTAATTTTTCAGAGCACGTCATTTAGTCCAACAAATAATAGAAGCTCATAACAAAGCAAACGAGGCCAATCCACCACCTGTTTTACCAAAATTGGTGCAGCTAGCACGTAAGTGGATAGCTTTAATATTCTGCTTTCAGTTAGTTAACCCAAGTCCTGTTGCTAAATAATTTTGATTGTTTTTAAACAAGGTACCCTGCTGAAAAATATTGATGTTAACTCTTAAAGTCGCAAAGCGTCGTAATGCGTTTCTTCCTGCTATCCGCAAAGCGTCATAATGCGTCCCTAGATACCACTCTCGTTAGAAATGAGATCTCGGAAAGTAAAAACTCTTCAATGCTTGAAAAATGATGTATTCGACTTTCGGCAATGGTGGCCATTGCCTTCGCTAGTGTTATCGCTCGATTTGCGATGTTTTTTGTTAGTTTTAACATTGTTTTTTTCCGAAGATACGTTTTCGCTATACTTTATTACTAAAATAATAGTACTAAACTACAGTTAAATATTGTTTTAAACTCAGTACGGTCTTTTGGATGCGTAAAATAACCATTCTTAGCCTAAAAAATGAAGTCAGTATGACAATAATATTATAAATGGATTTTACACAAATTTTTTAATTTCATAACCAGTTGATCACAATACGGGAAATCCTTATGGGACTGAGGCGGAAGTTTATTGCAAACCCTTCTGCGACTTTAAGAGTTAATACGTTTTTTTACATATAAACAATGGAACCCAAGTTCCTTTTTATAATCTGTTCAGATGTAATGCCAGTGTATGCCTCCCAATAACCAAAAGAACTTGAGCCTAATCATCACATTGAAGCACATGCCAAAAACAATAAAGCCCCATGATAACCTAAGAAAATTAAACCTAATCTTAATATTCTCCAGGAACATTGCCAGAATCAGTAAAGCCTCATGAAAATCTTAAGAAA
>MUZC01000543.1:203511-219742 GCA_002072015.1 Radix auricularia | reverse complement strand
GGGGGGCCTCAGATTTTTGACAGTTTGTGACAGTGGGAGGGGGGGGGTAAAAATTGTCAAAAATAGCGTGACATACTTTGTGGACGGCCCTTGTATCATGACATTGAAATTTTTGTACGCTAAAATCACATTGAAGTTCTTGTACACTGACATCAAAATTAGATCATTGTACTCTTACATTGAAAGTCTTGTACACTGACCCTGAAATATTAATTTTCTTGTATACAACATCAATTTTTTCATACCCAACATTACATATTCATTTTCTAGTATGATATCATCAAAATACAATTATATAGTTTATAAATGTCGTGCTTGTCAACTGTTGTTCAGGTAAAAAAAAAATTGATGTCCACTTTTTTTTTACGGGTTCAATGGGTTTTTGATCTCCACTAAATTTCAAGATACAAGGAGTTTTTGATGTCCACTATATTTCCAGGTACAATGTGTTTTTTTGATGTCCACTATATTTCCAGGTACAGTGTGTTTTTGATGTCCACTATATTTCCAGGTACAATGTGTTTTTGGCCAACTTACAAAAAATCAACACATTCAACGACCTACCCTCTAACAGTGATGACCCCGCCAGGTTTGGACTGGGTCCATTCACTGACCTGACCACAGACGAGTTCCAGAAGACGGTCCTGATGCCTTACAGAAAGATGGAGAATGATGCAAGGAGGGTAACTCATGTTCAGCTGTTGATGTGTAACAGTTCTTACTCCCCTGTATTGGTGTTAGTAGTCATTTGTGATGGTCGGATTGCATCTCATGCAGGGATCATCTCAAAGACTTGAGTGTTTTCGTGTGTCCATCGTAGTTTATTCACTTCTTATACATGTGTTATAGAACATTTATGCGTTGTGATGTTAAGTACCGTGTTCCTTTTAATCATGTAATATGATAACAACCTGGCTTACTTCAATATGAACAGGTGCATGACTTTAACCGGACATTTAAAGAGGAACCGGCACAGTTTGATTGGACCGACCAGCCTGGAGTGGTCACTCGGGTCAAGGATCAAGGTCGTGTCGGGACCTGCTGGGCGTTTGCCGGAGCTGCTAACGTAGAGGTAAACAATGGACGTGGGTGACCTCAGGTCATTTGATGACGTGGCCGCTGACGTAGAGGTAAACAATGGAGTAGGGTGACCTCAGGTCATTTGATGACGTGGCTGCTAACGTATAGGTAAACAATGGAGTAGGGTGACCTAGGGGTCATTTGATGACGTGGCTGCTAACGTAGAGGTAAACAATGGACTAGGATGACCTCAGGTCATTTGATGACGTGACTGCTAACGTAGAGGTAAACAATATGCAAGGGTCACCTCAGGTCATTCGATGACGTGGCTGCTAACGTAAAGGTAAACAATGGACAAGAGTGACCTCAGGTCATTAGATGACGTACTAAAATGAGCTTAGAACCATTATTAGAACAAATATTCTCATCATGATCAACGAAAACTGCAGAATATAACAATCAAATCTTGTTTAATTGACAGGTTCTACATTCAGTTCAAACTATTTTAATTTCCTGTTGTGCGCAGTGTGGTGTGTTTTTTGAAGTGGGTTATTATATTTGAAATTGTTCTCTGCGTCTTTTTACGGGTGTAGTTTGATAGGAGGCTTTTCAATACATACTTTTTTCATAGTTATATTTAGTTTAATGTCTTTATTCGGTTCGGTTGTCTTTATTTGGTTCAATGATTTTATTTGCTCCCGTGACTTTATTTGGGTCAATGACTTTTTTGGTTCAGAGTTCATTTATAGTTCAATGACTGTTTGCTTCAAAGACTTTATTCATTAGATCGATTCCATTGAATGTATTCCCAGGGCCTGTGGGCGCTGAAGACTGGCAAGGTGGCCACAGAGCTGTCCACTCAAGCACTCAATGATTGTGATGGTCTGCATGACGTCAACCTCCAGGCTTTGGCGTGTGGTCCTCTTGGAGCAACTATGCCAGGCTTCTACGAGTTTGTTATTGTGAGTTGACACTTGACACGTAACAGTTGACAATTGATCGTTGTCAGTTGATAGTTGATCGTTGTCAGTTGACACTTGACACGTGACAGTTGACACTTGATCGTTGTCAGTTGATAGTTAATCGTTGTCAGTTGACAGTTGACACGTGACAGTTGACAGTTGATCGTTGTCAGTTGATAGTTGATCGTTGTCAGTTGACACTTGATCGTTGTCAGTTGATAACTGATCGTTGTCAGTTGACAGTTGACACGTGACAGTTGGCACTTGATCGTTGTCAGTTGATAGTTTATCGTTGTCAGTTGATAGTTGACAAGTGACATTTGACAGTTGATCGTTGTCAGTTGACAATCAAAAGTTTACTCATAGATATCTGTGATATGACATTTCATGACGTCGACTGCCAGAAAAGATACTAACACATGTCACATACTTGTGTCGCTAGAATGAAGGTGGTCTGGTGACATGGGCAGACTACCCGTACTGTGTAGGGTATGGAGAGTGCTCGCCATGTGCTCCCCCTGACTACAGGTAATAATACTCTCTAAACCTAAATGAGGAGTCCACTTGCGAAACCTATTAAGTCACTTTTCAAAGGTTGTTTCTTTCCCCCGACAAAAAGACACTTTTTGTTTGAGCGACTTAACAGATTTTGTAAGTTTTTCATATTTGTAACAATTAAATACAGCAGACGTAAATTGTTTTAAATTTAACACCAAAAGGATGTTGTAGAGTTTTACCATTTAAACCAGAAAATGTCAGTAGCTAATTTTCCTGCCTAATCAAGTTTGTAGGTTTAACAAGTGAACTCCTCAAATGATCTCAGATTTGTTTACCTCTAAGATGACGAATGGTTTTAAAACATGAATTTTATGTCAATAAATTTAATATTTAATTCAAATAATGCGCCGGCAAAATCTATAAATTACTGACATTAAATTTGTCATGAAAATCCCGCGAATAAGTTTTCAGTTAAAATATTGGTGTGTTCCGCTATGTCCACTAGCCACAGACCTTGAAAAATAAACTAAAAATAAATTTATTCTGCAATTCGCTGATTATATGCCATCCCTCCCCCCCCCCCCACCGAGCACAAGGGTCACATTTTAATTTTCTTGGGGTTTATCCTGAACCCATTTTGTTATCCGTTTTGTTTTATCCCAAACCCTTTGTTATCTGAATGGTTTTGTCCCATCCCTTTTGTTATCCGAATAGTTTTGTCTCAACCCCCTTTTTTATCCGAATAGTTCTGTCATATTCTATTTGATTAGATATCGGACATTTAGCTATCTTAGAAGGTACCAGCAGAACCGATAGGAAGTTAATCTCGCCATTTTGGGTGCGTCTTCCGCTGTTTATTAACGGTGTCAAGTTATAGAGAAGCGTCCATAAAGGGATTAAAAATACGTGATCTGGAGAGATACCCAAAGGCAGCACTTTCTCAACAGTTATCTCTAAACAAAATCTAATCCTTCTACTTGTTGGTACATTTTGTATTCTATTCTGGCAAAGCAAATGCGGGCTCTTCAACACTCTTCTGTGTTCTTGGTTCTGATTGCCAAAAAGTCTTAGGCTTTAGATAATGATGTATTGCCAAAAAGTCTTAGGCTTTGATGGTCTTGAGGGAAAGCTGTTTGGGCTGCCAGTACATTTGTGTATTGAGAAAGTGAATGTCTTAAAATGGGACGTTATAGTTCCCTGAAAATATTTTCCAGTGCATACTAACTACTAAATATATTTCCCGGTGTTTAATTGCTACTGAATATATTTCTCAGTGCTTACTTACTACTGAATATATTTCATAGTGCTTACTTACTACTGAATATATTTCCCAGCGCTTACTACTGTGGTGCTGACTGGCCTATATCCCCATGTAACATACAGGACAGTTGCAAGGCAAAGTATGACCGGACCAAGTTTGTTCCAGGTCTAAAACTGAACAGTTACGTGTCATTCAGCAGCAATGAAGCCAACCTGGCCAGGGATTTAGTACAAGTAGGTCAAATCTTTTACTGCACGAACACGCTGCTCTACATATAAATCAGAAAGAATATAATCTAAATAGTAAAATTATGGAGCTTAGCTTTCAAGGAATGCTAAATGTTGGCAGGTGCTGATAGTGCATCTATTAATAGATTAAAAGAAATAATTTTCAAAACCTGAATTGTTGGTTCATAATTATAATCATATTTTATTTGACTATTTATTTAAATACAAAAAACTAGAAAAAATTATCCAAATAATGTTGTAATTAATATCCATGTGACTTCAAGTTTCTCATACTACATATTCATGCATGTTTTCGTTTTTATTGTATTTCTCCTAGACCGGTCCATTAGTTGCCGGCATTGATGCCACTGACCTACAACACTATGAGTCCGGTATCCTGGAGCCACTGACCTGCAGCGCCGCCAGCCTCAACCACGCAGTGCTGCTGACCGGATACGGGTCGTCTGCTGAAGGAGAGAAGTTCTGGCGCATCAAGAACTCGTGGAGTGACCAGTGGGGGGAGAAGGGCTTCGGGCGGGTGCTGCGAGGGTTTGGGGCGTGCGGGATCAACTCAGACGTATCGTCTGCCGTCCTAGGCTGAGTGATGTGTCGTCCTAGGCTGAGTGATGTGTCGTCTGTCGTCCTAGGCTGAGTGATGTGTCGTCTGCCGTCCTAGGCTGAGTGATGTGTCGTCCTAGGCTGAGTGATGTGTCGTCCTAGCCTGAGTGATGTGTCGTCCTAGGCTGAGTGATGTGTCGTCTGCCGTTCTAGGCTGAGTGATGTGTCGTCTGCCGTCCTAGGCTCTGTGATGTGTCGTCCTAGGCTGAGTGATGTGTCGTCTGCCGTTCTTGGCTGAGTGATGTGTCGTCCTAGGCTGAGTGATGTGTCGTCTGCCGTCCTAGGCTGAGTGATGTGTCGTGTTCTGTTATAGGCTGAGTGATGTGTCGTGTTCTGTTATAGGCTGAGTGATGTGTCGTCCTCCGTCCTAGGCTGAGTGATGTGTCGTCTGCCGTCCTAGGCTGAATGATGTGTCGTCTGCCGTCCTAGGCTGAGTGATGTGTCGTCCTAGGCTGAGTGATGTGTCGTCCTAGGCTGAGTGATGTGTCGTCCTAGGCTGAGTGATTTGTCGTCCTAGGCTGAGTGATGTGTCGTGTTCTGTTATAGGCTGAGTGATGTGTTGTCTGCCGTCCTAGGCTGAGTGATGTGTCGTCTGCCGTCCTAGGCTGAGTGATGTATTCAAACCAACGGAGGCAATGAGTGATTGTTAAGTGTTTATCTTAAAAAGAAGAATAATATAAAACGAAAATTTTAAAATGTTTTTTTTTTAAAATTTATATGTGTAGAGTTATTCTCTTCACTTACTGCATTAAAATCACATTTTCATTTATTTAAATTACTCTTTTAAAAAACGAATACTTCATGGCAACAAATAAATTAAAACAGAGAAGTTATTGAAATGCAAAAATAGTGTCACGCGAATTTTTCTGTTTCACATTTTTTTAATTGAGTCATTTGTTTCAAACAATTGGTCACCTTTAACAACGAAAGTTATGTAAACACCCATGACCGACATGATTTATTGAAAAAATTTCGAGAATCTGCTAGCTGACTTGTTACAATATCCAAGAAAATTGTGATGTTTTTTTAATATTTAAAAATATTTCAACTGTAAAGAAAAATCCTAATGCCTGCCGATGGGCACTGGCACTGGCAGATTTAACTATTTCCTTACATTACATTAAATTGGTATAAGTATTGATAACGCGGTTTTTAATTTTTTTTTTTTTAATTTTAAAAATAAAGAGAGACAACTGATAAAGTCAATATACCTTATACCAGCAATAGCTTCCCTTGAAAAGGGTTTGTGTAATAACAAGACGATTCCTGTACAAGTATAATGTATAGCAAGGGCTGGCAATTGCTTTGGCTTGGGGGCCACTTTGTAGTTTTGGGTTTTAAGGGAGGGCGCACCCTTTAAAATGTTATTAGCAAAGAAATATTTTTGTGTCAATTTTTCCTTAAACCCACGGTATATACATAGAGTGTTACGCTTTTTCGGGGGATTCAATGCCCCACTTAATTTGGAAGTTCTTAACTTTTACCATTGCAAATTTTAAAGATATTTGCGTATAACGCTTATCCATGGTGTATGTCTAGTCTTGCAGTTTTATTAGATTTTTAAAGTTAGTAGTCCTGGTTTCCTCAAGTAACCAATTCCTCGACCGAATTCCGGAGGGGAAGATCAAGATTGTGTATGTTTTTGTTTTTCTATACGGACTTAGAAAGGTGTTTTATCTCTATGTTTATCCGAGGGTGCCCATTATTGAACATTTTCCTTCCAGAAAACACGTTCTATAAGTGCCAGTAAATTCGTTGATTTTCAGCTTGATGAGACCACTGATTTTATTAGTAATGTTCGCTACACAGGTTTTTTAATTAATTGTAGAGGAAATGTTATTTTGTCCTTTTCTCAAATTGTGATGTCAAGGAATTGATGTATTCAATAAAGTTAATGAAAACGTTGATGAGGTTCATTTAAAATGTGAAGACTGTGTTACTGTGTCTGTTGATGGAGCTCGGCTACATAGGATCGTGTACGTGGATCTTCGTCTTTCGCAAGAGAGAAGAATGTCAAAAATAAAAAGTTAGCAGCTGCATGATCCATATGACTTGTCAAATGCTACAAAGACTTTCAACTTTGAACACGAGGAGGCCGTCAAAATATTGTTGCCCTCTGCCACAACGTACTTTGGTCAACAAGGATTTTCCACTCTATTGAACATAAAAACAAAGCTGCGAGGTTATTGGACCCTGAAGGCTGGATCCAAGTTGCCCTGACATCAAAGGCCCAAATTTTAATCCGTCAAAAATTAAGCAAAATCCTAAAGACTCTCACAGACGTTCAAAGAGAGTTAGTTTTTATGCAGTATTTTTTTTCCCAAGACTTTATTTTGAGCGGTGCGCTTTCAAAAATATTTTATTGTCAAACTACGGTGCGCACATTTTCGCCTACGCATTTAATTGCGCTGTTGCGTTTTTACGGGGACTTGCTTTATTCGATATATTCTATACCTAAAATATGTTTCATTACAAATGTTAAACGATTCAAGGGATTTATTTTTTTTAACGTGTAATTGTTTTGAATTTCGTTTAAGTCTGTTGTGATACAAAGTTTGTTATTAATTAAAAGCTCTAATTATAATTCTGTAATTAGTGTCTGCATTTTATTTGGAAAGCGATGGGCCAAGTCAAATATTTCTAAGATTGAGATTATAAACACACATATAATTAAATGCTGTCGTAATAAACTAGAGGACAGCCGGATATCCGGCACGCCAGATATCTGGACCAGATATTGAGATTCACTAGATACATTTTTAAAACTCACCCGATTTATTTTTAGACAATTGTCAGGCTTCTAAAACTCACCCGATTTATTTTTAGACAATTGTCAAGCTTCTAAATTTCACCCGATTTATTTTTAGACAATTGTCAAGCTTCTAAATTTCACCCGATTTATTTTTAGACAATTGTCAGGCTTCTAAAACTCACCCGATTTATTTTTAGACAAGTGTCAGGCTTCTAAAACTCACCCGATTTATTTTTAGACAATTGTCAGGCTTCTAAAACTCACCCGATTTATTTTTAGACAATTGTCAGGATTCTAAAACTCACCAGATTCATTTTCAGACAATTGTCAGGCTTCTAAAACTCACCGACCCCTGGCCTAATGTAGCAATTATTCGTCATAAATATGGAGGTGCCCGTAGCTTATTTTATTCTCGGTTAACTTATTAGGCTCAATAATTTGTATGGGGTCGAAGTACTTTTAAACAGTTTGACTTGATTGGTTCATTTGAACTGAGTAAACATTAACATAAACATTGTCAATGTACTTTTATACATTATTTTATACTCCATCAAATTATTCGAACTGAATCAATACTAATAATTTTGATGATGCGGCTTTAACTGCTTGTTGTTTATTCAAGTTGAAAGTTGGTGGCGAACGGAAATGACGCAATGAATCTTTAGCACGACTTCTTCTTCTTCTTCGTTCTCAATATTGAATATTGAGTTTTGAGTGCCACGAGTTTTGTGCCGATTGGCCCGTGGTCTCCGACTTCAGCCTGCTGTATTTTCTGGATTTGCTTCCATAGCCTTTGGTCAGCCAAGACCATCTGCAAGGCAGCAGTTGTTTTTTTGGCAAGTGATGCAGCGTTCACATGCCACGGCTGAGGGTTCCACGCATTGCCCCGCCGCTTTTCACCCATTTGGAGCTGGGTGGAACTCGGGGACGCCCTAGGCCCCAGGAACAAATCCTTGTTTTATCTTCCTTCCTTTCATTGCAGCGTTGGACAAATCCTTCTGTTATGCCTTAACAAGACGATATTATATTTCATTACAAATGTATATATCTTTAGATTTTTTGAGTTCTTTGTATGGCTTGACAGATGTCGAACTTTCTAATAGAAAAGCTTAACTTCTCATCAAAGGCTGTTTGAGAAACAATCTGATTTGGGGAAAATATGCGCCTTAAACACACACAGCACATCGGTTTCCTTACACGTACACACTAAATACTTGCCACCCATCTCTCCTGGAAAAAAATAATTTGTAAATACTTTAAGAATTTTGACCTTTTTACTGCACGCGAGTCAGACAAGGAAAAAAATGTGTACTTATTGACCATTCAACAGGAAGCACAGTTAAGTGACAAGGGGATATGTGTCATTCAACAGCACAGTTAGTTAGTTAACAGGGGAATATGATGTCATTTAAAAGCACAGTTAGTTAGTTAACAGGGGAATATGATGTCATTCAACAGCACTGTTAGGGGGTAAATGGAGTATGATTTCATGCCCTAAAACAAGCGTACATGTATTGAAATAATTTTATTTGTATCCAGACAAAGTTATAATTTTTTTTTAACAAACAAATAGATAATAGATCTAATGTGAATCGAATTTTAGAAATACCAATGCGAATTTATTTATAATGCAAATAACAGAATTATAACAATTTTAATCAAGAGATGTAATAGTTAGATTGATTCGGCGGCAACAAATTGATCTTTCTAACGTTTATATGAGGAAACAGTTGTAAACTATATGACGTCGTTCGTTAAAAATTTCATGACTTAGGTTGTTATTTTTTAGTCAATATTTTAATGACTATATAGACAGTCTCTACTTGAACCAAAAAGAATTGAACTCGTGATAGCATTCATCATACCATCAAGGGAAAAAAGTTGTGTCATCAAATGGAAGGGAGATAAGTTGTGTCAGAGGGGAGGGGAGGCATAGGTATTTGATAGGAGCCACCATTAGCTTTATTTCCAAACGGATTGAAGCCAATATATCTGACCTAATTTTATTTCAATAAAGTCAGAGCTGAATGAAGTACTTTGCTTCGTAGAATCTGGCAACTGGAGTACTTCTACCATCTAGAATCTGACAACTGAAGAACTTCTGTCATCTAAAATCTGACAACTGAAGAACTTCTGTCATCTAGAATCTGGCAACTGGAGTACTTCTGTCATCTAGAATCTGACAACTGAAGAACTTCTGTCATCTAAAATCTGACAACTGAAGAACTTCTGTCATCTAAAATCTGACAACTGATGAACTTCTGCCATCAAGAATCTGACAACTGAAGTACTTCTGTTAGCTTGTCCGAATGATCCACTTTGTGTATTTTAATTACCAATGAAAGTCTTTTTTAAGATTTTACCGAAATAAGGTGGATCTTTATTAATTTTAACGAAGAGATTGAACCCAAACTGAATCTGGTCAGTTATGGTTAGGGTTAGGAACGAATAGCCTGAAAGCCGAATCCATTAACAATAATGTTGAATGAACGGAAACCCCTCGCAGGTCGTGTAAGACCTTGACCTTGGGTCTACCCTACCCTCAGTGACCGGCCCAAGATAATCCCTGAAGAGGTCAAGACGTCACCAAACATTCATTGACACCTCCCTGGCTCTCCGACATGTGCGTCAGTCACGCGCGTGTTACGCAAGTCCACGGATTTGTCGTCTGCGACATTTGGGAACTGGGTTATTTCCTGGGGGGCTCCCTGACCTGGTTCACACGGTGTGATGACAACAACATGTATTGGAGAGATTCATGCATGGATACGACGGGCTGCTTGGAAATTTGACAGATTCAGATAGTTCCGTTGGTTGCTTTTAAAATTCTTCACTATTTTTTTTCACGGTTAGGAGAAATGGGGTGGGGGAATAGGGTACCGTGGTTGAGCAGACGTTCAATAAAACCTGGACGTTTAGCTACGACCAGACGACTTGCCGCGACCTAACGACATGCAGTTAATTATGGGCTTTGTTTCTTAGAAGTAGAATCATAATCCGTTTTGCTGTAGGCCGACAAAGTTTGCGTCAAGTTTTCGCTGCAAAATTTCACAAGTTGTGTAAGTTTTTTTTATTCATTTAATTTACTAAACATCCAATCCATACCTTTGCTTGGTTACAAAAATATAATAACATAGGGTAAATCTTCTCCCGTGCGATAGATCACTGACACCACCGTGGAAATGACAGGACATTGAATCTGTTTCTCTAAATAGACCATAACAATTTTGTTTAATGTGACAAATCCCTGCCTTAAACATTATACTCAGGAGAAGTGTGGACAAGATTTGAACAATTGAAATTGAAATTTGTAGACAAATTAAAACCATATTTAGTTAAACAAAATAATCTAAGCAATTGAGTACTTTTACTTCGGAATATTTGTAAATATTGTGGTCTTAGAGTTAAAGATAATTGTACCAGATGTAGAGTTAAAGATAATTGTAACAGATGTAGAGTTAGAGATAATTGTACCTGAAGTAGAGTTAATATTGTACGTGAAGTAGAGTTAATGATAATTGTACGTGAAGTAGAGTTAAATATAATTGTATCTGAAGTAGAGTTAATGATAATTGTACGTGAAGTAGAGTTAATGATAATTGTACGTGAAGTAGAGTTAATGATGATTGTACGTGAAGTGGAGTTAAATATAATTGTATCTGAAGTAGAGTTAATGATAACTGTACGTGAAGTAGAGTTAATGATAATTGTACGTGAAGTAGAGTTAAATATAATTGTATCTGAAGTAGAGTTAATGATAATTGTACGTGAAGTGGGGTTAAATATAATTGTATCTGAAGTAGAGTTAATGATAATTGTACGTGAAGTAGAGTTAAATATAATTGTATCTGAAGTAGAATTAATGATAATTGTACGTGAAGTGGAGTTAAATATAATTTTATCTGAAGTAGAGTTAATTATAATTGTACGTGAAGTGGAGTTAAATATAATTGTATCTGAAGTAGAGTTAATGATAATTGTACGTGAAGTGGAGTTAAATATAATTGTATCTGAAGTAGAGTTAATGATAATTGTACGTGAAGTAAAGTTAAATATAATTGTATCTGAAGTGGAAATAATGATAATTGTACGTGAAGTGGAGTTAAATATAATTGTATCTGAAGTAGAGTTAATGATAATTGTACGTGAAGTGGAGTTAAATATAATTGTATCTGAAGTAGAGTTAATGATAATTGTACGTGAAGTGGAGTTAAATATAATTGTATCTGAAGTAGAGTTAATGATAATTGTACGTGAAGTGGAGTTAAATATAATTGTATCTGAAGTAGAGTTAATGATAATTGTACGTGAAGTGGAGTTAAATATAATTGTATCTGAAGTAGAGTTAATGATAATTGTACGTGAAGTGGAGTTAAATATAATTGTATCTGAAGTAGAGTTAATGATAATTGTACGTGAAGTGGAGTTAAATATAATTGTATCTGAAGTGGAGTTAATGGTAATTGTACGTGAAGTGGAGTTAAATATAATTGTATCTGAAGTGGAGTTAATGATAATTGTACGTGAAGTGGAGTTAAATATAATTGTATCTGAAGTAGAGTTAATGATAATTGTTTGTGAAGTAGAGTTAAATATAATTGTATCTGAAGTAGAGTTAATGATAATTGTACGTGAAGTGGAGTTAAATATAATTGTATCTGAAGTAGAGTTAATGATAATTGTACGTGAAGTGGAGTTAAATATAATTGTATCTGAAGTAGAGTTCCTGAAATAAACAAAGGACTGAGTAACAGATGTAGACGAAGCCTATCGTACCTGCTAAATAGCCAGTGTCAGAATATGTGTCATTCCAATCCCTAGATTAATTAATAACGTCACACACCCAGCTACGGGACCAATTATTGGTGCATCAAATTAATAGAATTATTGAATTAAATTAGTGTCAAAAAAACTTATAATCACTTCAGTGGATCTTTAACTCCAATGTGTGGACCCTCAATGTTCTATTTTAAATACGGGTCTTTTTTCAAATTCAATCTCCGTAATTAGTGTTGTGTCATCCAATGTTACCTCTAAGGTTCGTTGGTCCGTGTGCAAAGTAGAAAAAAAAAGAAAGAAAAACTTGTATACATAGTTACACGGCATCTATTTGGTTTGCAATATTTTACATTTTCTGCGGTACTTCTAAAATGCTGCACTGCGTCGGTCAGATATCTGCGCAGCCGCTTAGCTTAAAAGTAACATTGGTGTCAGCATTTTCGACAATTGTTTATCTTTTTTTTTTCCTAAATGATTACAGGCCTGAAATTTAACAGAGAAAAAACTGAGACAATTGTACCAGTTTGAGGTTCCTTGGTATCGGTGAACTAGTCAAGGGATATAAACCTTATTACCACAAGAGTTGTGCTCCGTGGATAGAGAGAGACGTTTCAAAGTTCAATGAATCGCACTGGAATCTTGTTGTTACAGCATGGAATCTGGTGTTGAAAGAAGGGGCGTAATGCAACTGTACAGCAGGGGCGTCCCAGAGATGGGTGACGTCGTGAGGGAGACAATAAAACAGCTGGAGTCAAGGGTAAGTTTGAGGGATGGGCCAGAGATGTGTTGTGATGGTCTGTTTGAGGGATGGGCCAGAGATGGGTGGTGATGGTCAGTTTAAGGGATGGGCCAGAGATGGGTGGTGATGGTCAGTTTGAGGGATGGGCCAGAGATGGGTGGTGATGGTCAGTTTGAGGGATGGGCCAGAGATGGGTGGTGATGGTCAGTTTGAGGGATGGGTCAGAGATGGGTGGTGATGGTCAGTTTGAGGGATGGGCCAGAGATGGGTGGTGTTGGTCAGTTTGAGGGATGGGCCAGAGATGGATTGTGATGGTCAGTTTGAGGGATGGGCTAGAGATGGGTGGTGATGGTCAGTTTGGCACTGGGGGGAAGGTTGATGGTCAGTTGGAATATAGATGGTGATGGTCAGTTCAAGTTCGTCCCCGTTGGGAGGGGTGTGGTATCAGGATGGACTTGAGGCAAGTTGACCAAATGGAGGAAGGATAATTTGACAGAACAAAAATTAATTAGTTGAAAGAGTGGATTCATTCGAGCTTGAAAGATTTCAGTCAGCTGACAATTTTGACAGAAAGCAGGGATGGGTTATTACCTAATACATCAGTATTGTTACGTTTCAAGAACCTAAGAAAGACATTACACATTGATAGATCGCAATGAGAGAAGTTTTTTTTTTCTTTTTTACATTTTGTCAGTTTTAAACTGGAAAAAAGAAGGGATTACAGAAGTATCCATGGTTTGAGATAATCCAGAGTTACTGTGTGCCTTCGTGTAAGCCATTGTTACAGTTGTTGTGTGTCTTCGTGTAAGCCATTTTTACAGTTGTTGTGTGTCTTGGTGTAAGCCATTGTTACAGTTGTTGTGTGTCTTGGTGTAAGCAATTGTTACAGTTGTTGTGTGTCTTGGTGTAAGCCATTGTTACGGTTGTTGTGTGTCTTCGTGTAAGCCATTATTACAGTTGTTGTGTGTCTTGGTGTAAGCCATTGTTACAGTTGTGTGTCTTGGTGTAACGCATTTTGACAATTTGGCGTGTGTTTTTGTGAAAGCCATTGTTACGAGTTACATGTGTTTGTATAAGCCACTATTACAAGTTGTTGTATGTCTTCGTGTAACTGATTTATACGAGCTGTGTGTTCTCGTGTAAGCTAGTGATACAGTTGTTGTGTGTCTTGGTGTAACTGATGTATACGAGCTGTGTGTTCTCGTGTAAGCTAGTGATACAGTTGTTGTGTGTCTTCGTGTAACTGATGTTTACGAGCTGTGTGTTCTCGTGTAAGCTAGTGACACACTTTGAAGTAGGATATTTTTTCCGAGTTTAAAATTCTATTTTGTTTTAGGGCCGGGATGACGCATTTTTTATTGTGGATCTCAGCAAGGTTTACAAGAGACTGGTGGACTGGAGACAGCTTCTACCTCGAGTAGAACCATTTTATGGTAGGTGGCGACATCATGGGGGTATACGGTCAAGATAGAAACAAGGGGTTAAGGAAAGTCTTGCCATTGGAGGTTTAGGTATGTGTCACAAACATGGTGGTATAGGGTAGATTTTGAAACATTGAGGTATAAAGAAGTGTTACAAAAATAAGAGTATTTGCAATAAGAAAGTAAAAGGGTGTTAAAATCTTGAGAATGTTTTAATCACATAGATATTTCAATCACGGATTTATTCATGGATGTTTTTTTAAGTTTCTTTGTTTAAATGATCGTTGAGCTTTCATTTTTTTTTTTTTTTTTTTTTTTTTTTTTTTTTTTTTTGGTAAAAGTTGTTTTAAAAATTTTTTCAAATAATTTAATTTAATTATAATTAATAATTAAAATAATTATAGAATTTCTTTTCTTTTAAGCTCGAACAATATTAAAGGTGAAACATATTATTTTGCTTCTGATACAATTTGCTAACTAAACAAAAAATACTTACTTTAAAAATTTGAAATCCTTTACAATTTTGTCTATTATTTACACATGCTAAATCTTTACAATAAAAGCAATTTTTATTGCAATGTATGTTTGTATATATCAAATCGGTATTAATTCAAGACAGCTGATGTTTACACAGTTAACAATTAAATATTTCTCTGAACTTAATTTTTTTAAAGCATTTTGTTCACATTATTTCTCAACCAGAGTTTTTCAATACATAAATTTTCTAGGAATTGGGGTGATGTTAAATTTATAATATCAACAGTACTTCTGAGTAAGTCAATACCATCTAGAATCAATCTTAAACATTTTGTTGATCTTAATATAACATACTTGCTAGGATTTGAATCACGTGCTTTCAGATTAAAAGAAAAATGAAAAAGCTTGAAAAAAACGGTTCAACAACATTCATGTGATCTAGCTGAAAATATAGTTCTGCCTCAAGAACACTTAGATGACAATGTGTGTGCGTTAATTTCAGAAATGAACGAAGACGAAATAGGGGAGAGAAATGTACAATTTATTTTAAAACATTAATGTTTCTTTGAGCTTTTTATTTCCATTTCGAAATGTAAACATTGAAAGAATGAAATATTTTTATTTTATAGTATTGTTTTATACTAAAGTTCAATATTTG
This sequence comes from Radix auricularia, assembly GCA_002072015.1. Classification (NCBI taxonomy): domain Eukaryota; kingdom Metazoa; phylum Mollusca; class Gastropoda; family Lymnaeidae; genus Radix; species Radix auricularia. The sequence goes on along the minus strand of MUZC01000543.1, from coordinate 204,330 downwards.
TCTTTACAGCTATAAAATGCAATAACGATCCAGAAGTGGTCAGATTTTTGGCAGACGCTGGTATCGGCTTTGACTGTGCCAGCGAGGTAGGTGTAGATTATCTGGAAAACAATTTCAAAAGACATTGTTTGATTCTAGCTTTGCTGGCTTATTTAATTCTAGCTGTGTAGCTGTTCCATTTTAGCTGTGCAAGCTGTTGGTCAAAAGTAAAAGACTGAAATGGTAACATTCTGAAGTAAAACTTGAAATGAATCTTTTTTTAATCTCGGAAAACCATTACCCGAGTTTCTCCTGAGCATATATGTGAGACGTGATAGGTAAATGTTAAACAGGCAGACAATTCCATTTCACTTATAAATTAGATTTAAAAAATTTTGACCCACGCTCAGGGTAATGAGAAGGCTGGTCTGGGTCGAAATTGCTAACATGCATCTGTGACTAAATAAATTAAATATGGCACGGTTTGAACCGAAGCAGAAATGTAGTCACGAGTATTTATGACTGGAATTATTATATAATTATAATAGTTGTTGCGTAAATGTAAAATTGCTTGATGCAAGTATTAATTGATGTTCATAAGTATCATGCTGGGAATCATATTTAGGAGCAATGGTGTCTATCGCATAAAATTGTATGTTTGTCATCCCGGCGAAGCGATGAAACCTGGTTTAAGTCTCAATGAAGACTGGGAGCTCTCCCCGGGTCTTAAAGTGACCCCTGAGTACACCCATCTCTGATGGGGGCCCATGAGTCCACCCAGTTGTTGTTTTTTGTTTTTGTTTGTTGTTTTTTTTTTTTTTTTTTTTTGGGGGGGGGGGG
>MUZC01000543.1:183813-195107 GCA_002072015.1 Radix auricularia | reverse complement strand
TTGGTCTATCCATCAGTCAGGCAGCCTATAATTTAATATTCTTGGTCTATCCATTAGTCAGGCAGCCTATAATATAATATTCTTGGTCTATCCATTAGTCAGGCAGCCTATAATATAATATTCTTGGTCTATCCATCAGTCAGGCAGCCTATTATAATATTCTTGGTCTATCCATCAGTCAGGCAGCCTATTATAATATTCTTGGTCTGTCCATTAGTCAGGCAGCCTATTATAATATTCTTGGTCTATCCATCAGTCAGGTAGCCTATAATATAATATTCTTGGTCTATCCATCAGTCAGGTAGCCTATAATATAATATTCTTGGTCTATCCATCAGTCAGGTAGCCTATATCCTAGGTCTATCCATCAGTCAGGTAGCCTATAATATAATATTCTTGGTCTATCCATTAGTCAGGCAGCCTATAATATAATATTCTTGGTCTATCCATCAGTCAGGCAGCCTATTATAATATTCTTGGTCTATCCATCAGTCAGGCAGCCTATTATAATATTATTGGTCTATCCATCAGTCAGGCAGCCTATTATAATATTCTTGGTCTATCCATTAGTCAGGCAGCCTATTATAATATTCTTGGTCTATCCATCAGTCAGGTGGCCTATAATATAATATTCTTGGTCTATCCATCAGTCAGGTAGCCTATAATATAATATTCTTGGTCTATCCACTTGGTCTATCCATCAGTCAGGTAGCCTATAATATAATATTCTTGGTCTATCCATCAGTCAGGTAGCCTATAATATAATATTCTTGGATATTCTTAGATTTTTCAACTAAACTAACTGCTGTAGACTGTCGTACATCACTCCTCAGCGTTACAGATCCAGTGACTTGGAGTATTATATTATTTATTCTTGGTCTATCCATTAGTCAGGCAGCCTATTATAATATTCTTGGTCTATCCATTAGTCAGGCAGCCTATTATAATATTCTTGGTCTATCCATCAGTCAGGTAGTCTATGTTCTAGGTCTATCCATCAGTAGGTAGCCTATATTCTAGGTCTATCCATCAGTAGGTCGCCTATATTCTAGGTCTATCCATCAATCAGGTAGCCTATGTTCTAGGTCTATCCATCAGTCAGGTAGCCTATGTTCTAGGTCTATCCATCAGTAGGTAGCCTATGTTCTAGGTCTATCCATCAGTAGGTAGCCTATATTCTAGGTCTATCCATCAGTAGGTAGCCTATGTTCTAGGTCTATCCATCAGTCAGGTAGCCTATGTTCTAGGTCTATCCATCAATCAGGTAGCCTATGTTCTAGGTCTATCCATCAGTCAGGTAGCCTATATCTCAATATATTTATATAGAGAGAAGGCGATTTTACCTCATACTATATTAAGTGCAATCGTGTTTAGCATTAATAAGTAAACACTCAGAAATAAGCTTATTCAAGCCCATTGCCTTTACGGGAACTTATGAGAATTATTCATGAGTGTGTGATTGCTTATTCTTGAATTAGCATAAAATGAATTACATGAATCAAGAATAATTAAAGAGCTCAGTGCTAAAAGTATTTAAGTCACAAAATACGCCATTTTTGTATAAAACGCTTTAATAAATTTTTGTATTTTGATGATGGCTGTTAAAAATTGGACTTAGTTACGTTGTCTTGTTTTCAAGTCTTTACCGTAGATTTGTCTAATCCGGATTTTTACCGTAGATTTGTCTAGACCAGATGTTAAACGTTCACGGATTAAGTTGAATAGGACAAAAATGTGACTGAAGTATTGAGGAGATTTCCACAATCCAATATTTGTGTTGTCTGGTTAGTGACAATTACTTTAGCTGGCATTCTCTCTCTCTCTCTCTCTCTCTCTCTCTCTCTCTCTCTCTCTCTCAATAGATGGGAAGTTTGTGTTAGTCTTGGTTAAGGTCCTCTCTCTCTCTCTCTCTCTCTCAATAGATGGGAAGTTTGTGTTAGTCTTGGTTAAGGTCCTCTCTCTCTCTCTCTCTCTCAATAGATGGGAAGTTTGTTTTAGTCTCGGTTAAGGTCCTCTCTCTCTCTCTCTCTCTCTCTCTCAACAGGTGGGAAGTTTGTTTTAGTCTTGGTTAAGGTCCTCTCTCTCTCTCTCTCTCTCTCTAGATGGGAAGTTTGTGTTAGTCTTGGTTAAGGTCCTCTCTCTCTCTCTCTCTCTAGATGGGAAGTTTGTGTTAGTCTTGGTTAAGGTCCTCTCTCTCTCTCACTCTCTTTCTTTCTCAATAGATGGGAAGTTCGTTTTAGTCTTGGCTAAGGTTCTCTCTCTCTCTCTCTCTCTATCTATCTCTCTCTCTCTCTCAATAGATGGGAAGTTCGTTTTAGTCTTGGTTAAGGTTCTCTCTCTCTCTCTCTCTCTCTCTCTCTCTCTCTCTCTCTCTCTCAATAGATGGGAAGTTCGTTTTAGTCTTGGTTAAGATTCTCTTCAGATAAATTATTGAACTCAGTTTCTTGCCTGTTACTTTCATCAGACAAACTCCTATTGCACAGTTATGTACATTTATTTCTGTGACTGAGTTGTGTCTCAAGCATGCTGCAACTCCTGGATCTCCCCCCCCCTTAACCGTCATGGGATCACCTTTCTTAGAGGTCATGTGACGCCAGAAGATTTTGAAACTAAAATTTCTTTATCACCTTGTGATTTTTTTAATGTTATTGTTAAATTAAATCTTTTCAATTTTGTTTGTATCATTTCTCCTCCACACCCAACGACATCCATCCAACAACAACAACATTTGATGAGGCCTTCTGGAAGTAGTTAGGATGTACATGTATTGCTGGTCTGTCCTATTTATACTCTACATTACTCTCCTGTAGGAACAAATGACAACGGTCACTCGCTTGATGATGGCCCCGGGCCACACGTCGAAGTGACGGGGGCTACAGATAAAGATAGTGAGAACCCTCCTGGCAGCTGGATGTATTACGTCAGTGATGGCATCTTTGGGTCATTTAACAACGTTTTTACTGACCACGCGGTCATAATCCCTAATCTTGTGTTGGTAAGTACAAGGATAATCTTTTTGTTGTAGGTACACGGATTAACCGTTGTGTTGTAGGTACACGGACTAGTTCTTGTGTTGTATGTACACGGATTAGCCGTTGTGTTGTAGGTACACGGATTAGCCATTGTGTTGTAGGTACACGGATTAGCCGTTGTGTTGTTGTACACGGATTAGCCGTTGTGTTGTAGGTACACGGATTAGCCGTTGTGTTGTTGTACACGGATTAGCCGTTGTGTTGTAAGTACACGGATTAGCTGTGTTGTAGGTACACGGATTAACCGTTGTGTTGTAGTACACGGATTATCCGTTGTGTTGTAAGTACACGGATTAGCTGTGTTGTTGTACACGGATTAGCCGTTGTGCTGCAAGTACACGGATTAGCCGTTGTGTTGTTGTACACGGATTAGTCGTTGTGTTGTAGGTACACGGATTAGCCGTTGTGTTGTTGTACACGGATTAGCCGTTGTGTTGTAAGTACACGGATGAGCTGTGTTGTTGTACACGGATTAGCCGTTGTGTTGTAAGTACACGGATGAGCTGTGTTGTTGTACACGGATTAGCCGTTGTTTTGGTAAGCGCACGGATTATTCATATTGTTGTAAGCACATATATTAATCCTTGTGTCGTTAAATGTGGGTATAGAGTATAGACGAATCGTGTTCCGTCCTTGTGTGGGATAAAGATTTTATAACTACGTGAGTTACCAGCCCATTGTTACTAATATCTCAGCACGTTCGGCTTCCATTTAGTTTATCCTGTACCCTATGAATTAATCTTCTTTAGATTTTTTATAGCTTTTTAAAGACAGGAACTCTAATGGCATATATAAAGTTCATCATTTGACGACATGTTTATTCATAGCTATTCTTTTCATAATCAAGCCAAGATAAAAATCACTACACTTCTTGTACTAATCATGTACCAATCTTTTACTTATCTGACTGTACATAAGGCGGATTTTAAAGGGGGGGGTGATTGGGCTAGAGCTAGGGGCCCCCAATCATTTAATGGCCACAAACATATTTTTTTTATAATAACGGTGGCTGGACAGGGCGCCAAGGGCCTGTGCGAACTTGATCCGCCCCTGGACTGTACTAATCTTGTTATACGAATTGTGCGGTACTTATTGTGACCCTGGTTATTCTAGGATCCTAAGGAGCCTGGCGGATCCCGTCCTTCTAGCCGGAAGTACCCCTCAATCCTCTGGGGACCCACATGTGATGGGCAGGACTGTGTTTTAAAGGATTGCTGGCTGCCTGAACTGGACGTGGGACATTGGCTGTACTTCCATGACATGGGGGCCTACACGATAACTTTGTCATGTGACTTCAACGGGGTCCCTAGACCCCTGAGGTTCTATGTCTGTGACGTCATAACTTGGTGAGTACTTATCAGAGATATCTTTATCTGGTAAGTTAAGGTTCTTGTTTTTCCTTTTAAGGTTATGGTTCTTGTTGTTCCTATTAAAGGTTATGGTTCTTGTTGTTCCTATTAAGGTTATTATTCTTGTTGTTCCTATTAACGGTTATGGTTCTTGTTCCTATTAAAGGTTATGGTTCTTGTTGTTCCTATTTAGGTTATGGTGCTTGTTTTTTTCTCGACACTTTGAAGGCACGCACACTGATACTGTCTTCGGCTATTTTCAGTTCTTCTTCATTATTTCGTGTTTTCCAGGTGCATCTAATGCCTTCCGTCACCACGTTTTCTTGAATCTAACAAAGTTATTTTAGAAATATACAGACTTCGACATCAGAAAATAATTGATGCAAGAATTATTGACAATCCATTATGTGGCAAAACAAACTTTTAGGTCTGACAACACTGTCAACTCAATGTGATACGTGGATAGATATTAATTAATGGGCTGACCTTATTTTCAGATTTGCAGGCCGAACAATTTAAACATTAAGCTAATGTCAACGAATAATAAGTTAGCTTTCTTACAATAACCATTTTATAAACCTGTAACATTTCTCCTGAGATAAATTTACAGTGTACTTATTTTAACCAGGAGAAATCTGTGGTGCGAAATCGGTAGAAGTGGGAGGGGCGAGTAACACCACGAGTTTACGATATCAGGTGTCACCAACCCTAGCGACGCCACTGCAGGGCGTTGAAAGTGTAACCCCTCCCCCCTCAAAAAAAATTATTTAGTTAAGTCAGAAAATATTTAAATTTTAAATATATGATATTCAAAAGTAACAATAATTTTTGTTTGACTATAAGATAGATTGTTTCTTGTCTTTGACAGGAACAGTGTATACGCCAAAGGATGTGACGACACTTTCATCAGTGCGCCACCTGCTGTTGACCTAGATTATGTCGGCCATCTTGCTCCATTCAACCCACTCCTTGCAGACGACAAGAAACACAACAGTTACCCAACACAACGCAGCTACCGACTAACGCTCAGCAAGGGGGAGTGATCTGTCACCTTGCAGCTCCCACATCGCCTCCCTTTTCTCCTTGATGAAGCAGGTCTGACCTGACTCCCATGCTAAAGGTCAACTTGGTGGAAATATATCCTACGTAAATAAATCAAACCTATCACAGACTGCACAGCCCAACCTTTGAACTACAGCATAACCGATCTCAAACAGCATGTAACCAAAGTCACCAAGTCGTTACATGTACCTACATCGTCCAGGTGTTCTCACCATCACGTCATATGTACCTGTATCTCCCAGGTGTTCTCACCCTCACGTCATATGTAACTATTATCCCAGGTGTTCTGAACCATCACGGCATATGTACCTGCATCGTCCAGGTGTTCACACCATGGCGTCACATGTACCTGCATCTCCCAGGTGTTCTCACCATGAATTTACATGTACCTGTATCTCGCAGGTCTTTCCAATGTTATTAATGACGTGCAAAGTTTTTGACACCTCTCTCACCCCCACTTCCTTGATGTCACATTTTAACAAAAACTTTAAAAATTAAAAACATGTGGTATGCGGTATTTGGTGCTGGTGTTTGGTATATGGTCTGTGGTATAAGGCATATGGTATGTGGTGTGTTGTATGTAGTTTTTTGTGTATGGTATGTGGGACGTAGTATGTGGTGTGTGGTATGTGGTGTGCGGTGTATGGGGCCGTCCATAAAGTACGTCACGCTCCAGAGGGGGGAGGGGGTGTAAGAAAGTGTAACAGTTTGTGACGGGGGCAGGGGGGAGTTAAAAATTGTCAAAAATAGCGTGACGGACTTTATGGACGGCCCCTATGGTGTGTGGTATGTGGTGTGGTGTTTGTGGTAGTTAAACATCTAACAAAGAATATGCCCCAAAAAAGTCTGAATTTAAGAGCCCAAATCACTAATAGGGAAAGATTAGATATTTTGCATGAGCTACGATATTTGGCTCTCCCGATTGCATCTCTCCTTCTATCACTCTCATATTAAATCATTTTATGAGACAATACAAAATCTCCTAATTGATTTTTATTCAACACCATTTCTCCAGGTCAAACCATATCACTAAAGTTTCACCCACTGCTCGCTGTTAGATTGGCTTGACATGTGGCTTTACATGTCACATATCATATCATTATACCTGTTGACATTTGTCTTCACTTGTCATATCATTATACACGTTGACATTTGTATTCATATGTCATATCATTATACCTGTTGACATTTGCTTTCATTTGTCATATCGTTATACCTGTTGACATATGTCTTCATTTGTCATATCATTATACATGTTGACATTTGTCTTCATTTGTCATATCGTTATACCTGTTGACATTTGTCTTCATTTGTCATATCGTTATACCTGTTGACATTTGTCTTCATTTGTCATATCATTATACCTGTTGACATTTGTCTTCATTTGTCATATCGTTATACCTGTTGACATTTGTCTTCATTTGTCATATCGTTATACCTGTTGACATGTGTCTTAGCTTGTTATATAATAATGTCTGTTGACATTCCAACCACTTTCATTTTCCCAGCAACACCATCTAAAAGACACATGACAACATCTAAAAGACAACTCACAACACCATCTAAAAGACACCTGACAACACCATCTAAAAGACACCTGACAACACCATCTAAAAGACACCTCACAACACCATTTAAATACAACTCACAACACCATCTGAAAGACACCTCACAAGTCACAATACCATCTGAAAGACACCTCACAAGTCACAATACCATCTGAAAGACACCTCACAAGTCACAATACCATCTGAAAGACACATCACAAGTCACAATACCATCTGAAAGACACCTCACAAGTCACAATACCATCTGAAAGACACCTCACAAGTCACAATACCATCTGAAAGACACCTCACAAGTCACAATACCATCTGAAAGACACATCAGACAACATCATAATTCCAAATTTCAATTTATAAAAAATACAAAACACTCAGGATGTGTTCAAATATTTTTTGAACCGGGGCGTGAAATAAATTTGTTGATTGGTCCCTCGGTAATGTCGGTCCACATTGGTAACACATTTGATATCAAAAAGCCAATATCCATTTATAGGACAGATTATACCTGAACATTATTTGTGTCATTGTGAGCTGAATCTATGACATCTGACGTCATCTTCTACTGTTGTATTTGATCTATTCATGTTAGAACTCCTACTATTGTTGTTGTATTGGACCTACTCATGTTCGAGCTCCCACTATTGTTATCTACTTTTGTATCGGACCTACCTGGTGAAGTATCTGACTTCTTAAATTTAAGGCTGAAAATGAGGGCAATAGTTGGTAGCAATAACATTTGTGAATTTTTTTTAGACCTAGATTGAGGTAATGAATTAATGCATTCTTTTTAATTTATATAAATGATTTACCCAACAACACCTCAACAGGAACAAGAGTTAGGTTATTTGCTGATGATTGTATAATCTCTAGAACAATTAAATCAGATCAAGATAGGAACATTTTACAAAAAGGCTTTTGATGAATTGATAACATGGGAAGCTAACTGGAGTATTTCCTTCCACCCTGAAAAGTGTCCAGTGTTAAGAGTAGCACACAAAAAAATATAAATAAATAAATCAAAATATTATTTTCGTGTAAAAAAACGAATCCAAACTAAAGATAAAAAATACTCAGGAGCCATAATAAATAAGAAACTATCATGGCATCCCAATGTCCAGGCAGTAATTTAAAAAATCAAACAAAACCTTAGGCTTAAAAAAAAGAAACTTTTACGGATGTAATAAGAATTTAAAACAAATTCCTACCTCTCACTGGTGATATCTGTGCTAGAATATGCCTCTTCTGTATAGTACCCACCCACCAAAGAAAATACTGATAAGTTAGAACAAATCCAAAAAAGAGCTGCCTGATTCATTACTGGAGAATATTCAAAACTGACAAGAAAAACACCATTAGTTCAATCATTAAACCTTGAAACACTGGAGGATAGAAGAACCAAAAGTAAATAGTAATTATACATAAAGCAATTAATTCCAATTTAGAAATGCAACACAAAGATAACTTAATACACTCCCCAGAAAAAAAATGTTGTCTTATTCCGTATGCAAGAACACACAAAAATCCTCGTTCTTCCGTCCTGAATCCAGGCGTGGAATTGTTTTCCTAAAAAACCTAGGTAAATCAACACTTTTTCAACATTTGAAACTTTAATAAGTAGGCAGGACTAGACACATACCATGTGTATGCGTAGGACGCAATAATCATATGTATATGTCTGTTACAGATAAGATAAGTTAAGATAAGATAAGATAAGATAAGATAAGATAAATAAGAAATATATTCTGTTGTTTGATTTATTCACAATTTATTATTTATAATTGGGGAGAGCTCCATGTTAAATATAAATAATATATTTACATATTTTTAATTTTCGTTCACAACTCCCCCCCTCCCCACTCCATTTTTATAATAACCCAATACAATTCAGATTTCTGAAAAGTCAACAATATATATATATCAAGGGTAAATAACTCAGTTTAAACTAATTCTGGTCAATTATTTCTATTTTCCCCCCTGAACAGCAAGCAACATTAGTGGTAAAGAAGTAATTAATTTCAACACGCCAAGACCAGGAACACACAGACATCTGTTTACAACACTGTAATAAGGAAATAAATAAAGTTGTACAGATTCATTAAAACTGTTCAATGTAGTGATCTATTAAATCTGTTCAATGTAGTAATCTATTAAATCTGTTCAATGTAGTAATCTATTAAATCTGTTCAATGAAGTAATCTGCATACAGCATATGCGACCATTTCGTGTTCTACTGATGTTCTCATTGTTTTTCTTTATACCCGTCAACGGTTTCAGTCATCCATCGCTCAATCTTTCTGCCAATCTATCACTCACAAACACTATCATACACTGCCACTCTATCACTTACAAACAATATCATACACTGACACTCTATCACTCAAAAAAACTATCGTACACTGACACTCTATCACTCACAAACACTATCATATACTGACACTCTATCACTCACAAACACTATCATACACTGCCACTCTATTACTCACAAACACTATCATACACTGCCACTCTATCACTCACAAACACTATCATACACTGCCACTCTATCACTCACAAACAATATCATACACTGACACTCTTGCTGTTCTCCTCTCTAATTATATCTTTTAATTTTCATAATCATCCCCTCCATGCAGGGGCGTGGAAAGCGAGCGTGTCTCATGTGAATGGGGGCATGGAGGGTTGCCACTTAGAGTGAAGGGGGGAATGGAGGGGTGCCACATACCACACACCACATGCCACACACCACATACCCCACACCACATGCCACACACCACATGCCACACACCACATGCCACACACCACATGCCACAAATTACATGCTCCACACCACAAGCCACTAACACCGTACCACACACAACATGCCACACACCACATGCCACACACCACATGCCACACATTACATGCCACACACCACATGCCACGCATTACATGCCACACACCACATGCCACACACCACATGCCACACACCACATGCCACACATTACATGCTCCACACCACATGCCCCTAACCCCGTACCACACACAACATGCCACACACCACATGCCACACACCACATGCCACACACCACATGCCACACACCACATGCCACACACCACATGCCACACACCACAAAATGGATCTAACACAAAGACTTTGTTGTTACTTTTAAACTCCAGCTCACTTCACTTTTATATATTTTACTCTGTAGACTTTATGTGTGCATGAACATCATAATTACAAAATTTCTCTCCCCCCTCCTTTCTATCTCTCTCTCTCGTCTCTCTCTCTCTCTCTGACTCTCTTTCTTTCCTTTCTCTCTCTCTCTCTCTCTCTCTCTCTCTCTCTCTCTCTCTCTGTGTGTGTCTTTCTCTGTATCTCTCCCTCTTTCACTCTCATAACACAACATACATTCCATATATGAGTATTTAACACCTTTTAAAACACATCACACCATCACAACACCAACAGTAACACAGACCACAACACCCATCATAACACCACCAGTAACACAGACCACAATACCCATCATAACACCACTAGTAACACAGACCACAATACCCATCATAACACCACTAGTAACACAGACCACAATACCCATCACAACACCACCAGTAACACAGACCACAACACCCATCATAACACCACCAGTAACACAGACCACAACACCCATCATAACACCCGCTTACAGTACAACAAACGTGAGAAAGCCAGTGATCAGATTTCAACAAAACATATTTTTTTAAAGTCCCTGACTTACATCACCAAAGATGTTCAAAGAGCGGGGAACTCGTGCACCTTTAACATCATCTAGAGCAAAGACTCTCTCCCCTTAACTATTGCTCACTACCTGCACCGCCCCCACGCAACACACACTCACTCACACACACCTACTCACACACACACACTCACAGATCAAAGCGTGCTTACTCCCAAACACTTGGGTTAGAATTTACTCACCAGTAAAGCTGGAGTAAAGTAACATTCAAGTTAAGAATGCCATTTATCAAATTATAACCTTATCTATCCTGATAAAATTCATTTAATAGAAAAACTCAACAACAACAACAAAATTTATTGGTACCCTTTTTCCACATCGAGAATCTTTGCTTTTCTGTATAATGTATCCCTGATTGTGCAAAGAGCCCTTGCCCTGTTACAAAGGACTCCCTGTCTACAATATGTGTGTGTGAGAGAGAGGTAACATGGCAACAGGTAACAAATGAAACCAGGGAATTCCTAGGGTCTGTGGAATGATGCGGTATACTAGATAGTAACCTACATGGTGAACAAAAGGGGGGGGGGGGGG
>MUZC01000543.1:162398-172476 GCA_002072015.1 Radix auricularia | reverse complement strand
GGGGGGGGGGAGCGGGGTGAGGTTGGAGCACAGTTGGCTGGACTCGCAGCATTTAACTGGCCTGCTTGTACATTTATATATACGTCATAATGATTAGTTCGATCTTCTTCATTGATGTTAAAGCTCTGCTTAAATTAATAAATATATATATATATATATATAATCTTTTTTAAAAAATAATTAGTAGGTATAAATGTATAAATAACTTGAGTAGACTGGGTCTCTTAGTTCTTGTCAATCAATCTTTGCTTGAGTTGTATCCCTTTAATTTGTTCTCTTGAATGAGTGTGTTTCCTGGTCACCAACGATTCAGTGTCGTCTGGTCCGAGAGTCCTCTTGTCCGATTGTCGTCTTGTCCGAGTGTCGTCTTGTCCGAGAGTCCTCTTGTCCAATCGTCGTCTTGTCCGAGTGTCGTCTTGTCGGAGAGTCCTCTTGTCCGAGTGTCGTCTTGTCCGAGTGTCGTCTTGTCCGAGAGTCCTCTTGTCCGATCGTCGTCTTGTCCGAGTGTCGTCTTGTCTTGTCCGAGTGTCGTCTTGTCCGAGAGTCCTCTTGTCCGATCGTCGTCTTGTCCTAGTGTCGTCTTGTCTTGTCCGGGTGTCGTCTTGTCCGAGTGTCGTCTTGTCTTGTCCGAGTGTCGTCTTGTCTTGTCCGAGTGTCGTCTTGTCTTGTCCGAGTGTCGTCTTGTCTTGTCCGAGTGTCGTCTTGACCAAGTGCCGTCTTGTCCGAGTGTCGTCTTGTCCGAGTGTCGTCTTGTCTTGTCCGAGTGTCGTTTTGTCAAAGTGTCGTCTTGTCCGAGTGTTGTCTTGTCCGAGTGTCGTCTTGTCCGAGTGTCGTCTTGTCCGAGTGTCGTCTTGTCCGAGTGTCGTCTTGTCCGAGAGTCCTCTTGTCGGATCGTCGTCTTGTCCGAGTGTCGTCTTGTCTTGTCCGAGTGTCGTCTTGTCTTGTCCAAGTGTCGTCTTGTCCAAGTGTCGCCTTGTCTTGTCCGAGTGTCGTCTTGTCCGAGTGTCGTCTTGTCCGAGTGTCGTCTTGTCTTGTCCGAGTATCGTCTTGTCCGCGTATCGTCTTTTCCGAGTGTCGTCTTGTCTTGTCCGAGTATCGTCTTGTCCGAGTGTCGTCTTGTCCGAGTGTCGTCTTGTCGTGTCCGAGTGTCGTCTTGTCTTGTCCGAATGTCGTCTTGTCTTGTCCGAGTGTCGTCTTCTCTTGTCCGAGTATCGTTTTGTCCGAGTGTCGTGCACGAGTGTCGTCTTTTCAGACAGCGAAATAATTGGTGAGATGGGTTTTTTTCCCCTTCTCAAGGGTTATCACCCTTTCGATTAAAAGAATGTTTTAGACAACTTGTCAGAACCAAAGCATAATACTGGAATATTGACACAGACTTGTCAATCTTCATGTTAAATGTCTAAACTTGTCATTTAATGAGATATTTTTTTAACTGGCATCAAACAGGTTACAGTCACAAAGACTCAGTGGTATGACTCAGAGCTGCCAGACATTATTTCAGGCGTCCTACAGAGGAAATATTATTGACAAGTAGGTCCTGATGTGACAATTAGGACGTCAAGTGACAAGTAGGACCTAACGTGACAAGTAGGACCTAAAATAACATGTAGGACTTAATAATGACAAGTAGGACTTAAAGTGACAATTAGGCCGCTGAAACCCACTCTGGAGTTTGTAACACTCGGCTCTTTGTTTCTCTCGATTAGCCTTGATAAATGATGGCACGAGTACATGTATGTTGTTACTTTGACAGCGACTTGTGAGCAACTGCACAAAACGGTTGGACAGGTGGTCGGAAAATGGTCAGTTTACCTCTAAGGTAACACACCTGCACCACCATTACACTAAAACCAAATAACTGTATCTTTGTGACAGGTGGTTGTAAGTTATATGTGTAAGTGAGATTTGTGTGTAAGTTGTATGTGTTAGTGAGATGTGTGTGTCAGTTGTATGTGCTAGTGAAATGTGTGTGTAAGTTGCATGTTTTAGTGAGATGTGTATGTAAGTTGTATGTGTTAGTGAAATGTGTGTGTAAGTTGCATGTTTTAGTGAGATGTGTGTGTAAGTTGTATGTGTTAGTGAAATGTGTGTGTAAGTTGCATGTTTTAGTGAGATTTGTGTGTAAGTTGTATGTGTTAGTGAAATGTGTGTGTAAGTTGTATGTGTTAGTGAAATGTGTGTGTAAGTTGCATGTTTTAGTGAGATGTGTGTGTAAGTTGTATGTGGTAGTGAGATGTGTGTGTAAGTTGTATGTGCTAGTGAGATGTGTGTAAGTTGTATGTGTTAGTGAGATGTGTGTGTGTAAGTTGTTAGATTCACTGACACGTTTCTGTAACTTTTTGTGTTATTTTGTGAAAGATATATATGTATTCACAAATGCCTCGTAATGCATGTGTATGCTCACCGTGATAATTTTATGTATGTTTTGTTGTTTTAAATACACGCGTAAGTGTGCGCGCGTAGTGTATGGTTGTGTAAATTTTTACACTTGGGGTTTAAAAGTACTTTTTAAAAAATGTACATTGTTATGTGTGTTTCGCTTGTCAAGATACGACAACTGGTGTTCTCTGTTTTAGTTAATACAGTGAATTTTATCCTTTATAAACATTGTCATTGCATTCTAGAACTTCACCAAATTATAGCAGGAAACCAGCATATCTATATCTATATATATATTTATATATATATAATTCTCCTCATGGTCCTACCACGCCGGACACCAAGCAAGCTGTCTAACCCCACCGACCAATAAGCTGGCAAGAAAAGTTAGTGCAGAGGGTATGGGATCATCGAGGACAAGCCAACAATGTTGTTCAATCGAGTTAAAATACTTTCTTCTTTCCGAACAACAGAATAGCCAGTATTTCGTAGTGTAGTGGTTATTACATTCGCTTTACACTCGGAAGGTCGCAGGCTCAAGCCCCAGCTAAGACATTACTTTTCCCACTTCCTTTTCGAACATGACTTCACAACACAGCTTCTCATTTACGTTGTTCTGCTTTCTTCGTAATGTAGTTTTGTCTAAATTTCTTTGCACTATTTATGAGCAAGTATGCGGCGTATGCCAGGCCGCGGGCCGCATCTAGTTTATCTATGTAATTAAATCCTGATATCCTCACTAAAATAATGTATTTCTTGAAAATATTCGAGCGTGTTTAATGAATATATTTTTTGAAAAATTCAACCATTTGGAAATTTAGATTATTCAGTTAAGTGGCTGGAATGACGCTATTCGGGAATGTTATAGATCTAAAGCGTGTTTTATAAATTTAAAAAAATTTAAGTAAATTATGGAGATGGCAGATTTTCAGACGCCAGTCTTCGTTGCTTTGTCGAGGTCAGTTATTACTGCATTAATTATTAATTACAATATTCTGTTTTCTGCTGTCTCTATAGGACTGAATTATTAATGCGGGTAACTGGCGATTAAATGCACACTTGCAGCAATTATAATGGTTGCCAGTACTGGGTTTAATAGACGACTTATGGGGATGAATCTAATATTTTATCTCTTACAATTTTTCATTTCATCGTAAATAGTAAGCTACTTAATGAAATCAATATTTCAGTTTGAAAGGGGAACAAGTTTTCGTTGTGTAAATATTTTAATTTTTGATAAAAGCGATTCACCAAAGTACAATAAGAGTTTTTTTGTTTGTTTGTTGTTTTTATTGCTGTGTTGAAAGTTTGAAAGGGAAGCTCTGTGCTTCCGCTCCCCCCGTATTGCACTGGGCAAGGGAGAAAACTCCGCGTTGTGACCTACATGTATGTGTTAACGCCCTTATTTTGTGACGTCATGTTGATCACACATGTCTGCTTTCAACTTGCTCGCACTTTTTCTGCACTTTTAACTTTAACTCAAAAACAAAGTATACGGTGGTAGTGTAGGGTGGGGGTGGGGAGTGGAGTATGTTGGTTAGATATGTAAATGTCAGACTGCTAAGGCGCACTGATACATCTGAGCAAATAGTCCGTGTTAAATGACCGACATTCAACATCCTGGGAAAAGTTTTAGAAGTGTCAGACGTTTTGGCCTTGTAACTTTCTGCTTTAGTTAAGCTTAAAATAACCGCCAATTTCTTTACTAAAGCAGTTCCTGGGTTTTCCATTGTCCCGAAAAAAAACGGAAATGAATATTTGTTATCTCGGAATAAAATAATCCTAACAATGTGAAATTTTTTAGTAGAGCCTGAATTCAAGTTTTACAGAGTATATGGGGATATTTCAATACAGCAATAATTTATTAATTAAAACAAAGAGGGCAGTATGGAGAATCTTAGATAGTTACTCGTATGCTAACACGGTCACATTAAGTTCATTAAGCTTATGTGCACTGATTTATCTCGACGACGCCCCCTACTTCTTTTCTTTTTCCCACTGACCATTGCAGCTGTTGACAAGGGGGTCTAGGGTTAACCAGAGGGCCAAGAGTTGACTAGTGGGTCAAGTGTTAAGCAGTGGGTCAAGTGTTGACAAGTGGGTCCAATGTTGACCAGTGAATCAATTGTTGACCAGTGAGACAAGTGTTAATCAGTGGATCAAGTGTTGACCAGTGGGTCCAATATTGACCAGTGGGTCAAGTGTTGACCAGTGGGTCAAGTGTTTGCCAGTGGGTCAAGTGTTGACCAGTGGGTCAAGTGTTAACCAGTGGTTCAAGTGTTGACCAGTGGATCCAATATTGACCAGTGGGTCAAGTGTTGACCAGTGGGTCCAATGTTGACAGTGGGTCAAGTGTTGACCAGTGAGTCCTTTGATCCAGTTTGCCGCAGTAAAACGAGCATTTTTGTGTGTGTGTGCTCATTATAAGTTTGAAATACTTTGATAATTTCGTTTACAGTTCTTCATTGCCTTTTACTTACTCACATTTGTTGCACCTGGAGCCCAATATCCGTCAGTAGCCCAATGTCCAACAGTACCCCAATGTCCATCAGTACCCCAATGTCCAACAGTACCCCAATGTCCAACAGTACCCCAATGTCCAACAGTACCCCAATGTCCAACAGTAAACCAATATCCAACAGTACCCCAATGTTCATCAGTACCCCAATGTCCAACAGTACCCCATGCAATGTCCTACAGTACCCCAATACCCATCGGTAGCCCAATGTCCAACAATACCCCAATGTCCATCAATACCCCAATGTCTGTTAGTAGCCCAATGTCCGTCAGTAGCCCAATGTCCAACAGTACCCCAATGTCCATCAATACACCAATGTCCGTCAGTAGCTCAATATCCGTCTGTACTCAATGTCCGTCAGTAGCCCAATATCCGTCTGTATCCAATGTCCGTCAGTAGCCCAATGTCCGTCTATACCCAATGTCCGTCACTAGCCCAATGGCCGTCAGTAGCCCAATGTCCGTCTGTACCCAATGTCCGTCACTAGCCCAATGGCCGTCAGTAGCCCAATGTTCGTCACTAGCCCAATATCCGTCTGTACCCAATGTCCGTCACTAGCCCAATGTCCGTCACTAGCCCAATGTCCGTCAGTAGCCCAATGTTCGTCACTAGCCAAATGGCCGTCAGTAGCCCAATGTTCGTCACTAGCCCAATGTCCATCTGTACCCAATGTCCGTCAGTAGCCCAATGGCCGTCTGTACCCAATGTCCGTCAGTAGCCCAATGTCCATCTGTACCCAATGTCCGTCAGTAGCTCAATGTCCGTCAGTAGCCCAATGTCCGTCACTAGCCCAATGTCCGTCAGTAGCCCAATGTCCATCTGTACCCAATGTCCGTCAGTCGCTCAATGTCCGTCAGTAGCCCAATGTCCGTCACAAGCTCAATGTCCGTCACTAGCCCAATGTCCGTCACTAGCTCAATGTCCGTCACTAGCCCAATGTCCGTCACTAGCCCAATGTCCGTCAGTAGCCCAATGTTCGTCACTAGCCCAATGGCCGTCAGTAGCCCAATGTTCGTCACTAGCCCAATGTCCATCTGTACCCAATGTCCGTCAGTAGCCCAATGTCCGTCTGTACCCAATGTCCGCCAGTAGCCCAATGTCCATCTGTACCCAATGTCCGTCAGTAGCTCAATGTCCGTCAGTAGCCCAATGTCCGTCACTAGCCCAATGTCCATCAGTAGCCCAATGTCCGTCAGTAGCCCAATGTCCATCTGTACCCAATGTCCGTCACTAGCTCAATGTCCGTCACTAGCCCAATGTCCGTCACTAGCTCAATGTCCGTCACTAGCTCAATGTCCGTCACTAGCCCAATGTCCGTCACTAGCTCAATGTCCGTCACTAGCCCAATGTCCGTCACTAGCCCAATGTCCGTCACTAGCTCAATGTCCGTCACTAGCCCAATGTCCGTCACTAGCTCAATGTCCGTCAGTAGCCCAATGTCCGTCACTAGCCCAATGTCCGTCACTAGCCCAATGTCCGTTAGTAGCCCAATGTCCATCTGTACCCAATGTCCGTCAGTAGCTCAATGTCCGTCAGTAGCCCAATGTCCGTCACTAGCCCAATGTCCGTCAGTAGCCCAATGTCCGTCAATAGCCCAATGTCCGTCAGTAGCTCAATGTTAGTCACTAGCCCAATGGCCGTCTGTACCCAATGTCCGTCAGTAGCCCAATATCCGTCTGTACCCAATGTCCATCAGAAGCCCAATGTCCTCCGTCAGTAGCCCAATATCCGTCTGTACCCAATGTCCATCAGAAGCCCAATGTCCGTCTGTACCCAATGTCCGTCAGTAGCCCAATGTCCTTCTGTACCCAATGTCCGTCACTAGCCCAATGTCCGTCACTAGCCCAATGTCCGTCTGTACCCAATGTCCGTCAGTAGCCCAATATCCGTCTGTACCCAATGTCCATCAGTAGCCCAATGTCCGTCTGTACCCAATGTCCGTCAGTAGCCCAGTGTCCGTCACTAGCCCAATGTCCGTCTAAAATTTGTCCGGTCAAAGAAAAGCATAAAACGAATAAATAAAAGTCCTTTTTTTTTCAAAGCGTTTTTTAAATTTATTTATTCATTATTGTTTTTGTTCTTGTAATTGTAAAATCTAAATTAGTCCTTACAGATTTCAACAATTGTATGTTTTCAAAGATAAACTGAGACATTGTCCTCATCCAAGAATAAATTAATTTGCTTAAATGTAAAAGTAGTTCTCCTTTAACGTGAATGTCGTCCTAACTTTCACAAGTTTCAGAACCTCTGGACTAGAACTACTAAGCTGAGTTATTATCAGTGTAGTTTTAGAACCTCTGGACTAGAACTACTAAGTTGAGTTATTCTCGGTATAGTTTCAGAACCTCTGGACTAGAACTACTAGGCTGAGTTATTCAGTGTAGTTTTAGAACCTCTGGACTACAGTTCCAATACTTAGTACAGTAATTCTGTGTAGTTGACAATATTTGACACGTCATGATATAAATCAATAAGTCCTTCCCTATTGATTTAAACAATAACAAACCTTATTTTTAAAGCTTATTTTTAAAAAAAAAGTTGTGTCCCGAATGTCCGGCATGGGAAATTCTACAAGGATATATTATATTAGCTGTAAATTAAGACTCGTTGGCTCAAAGAAAATTCAGACGGGCTAAAAGAACACTCAGATGGGCGTAGAGTATTCTCAAAGAAAACTAAGATGGGCGTAGCGTAGGCTAAAAGAACACTCAGATGGGTGTAGAGTATTCTCAAAGAAAACTAAGATGGGCGTAGCGTAGGCTAAAAGAACACTCAGATGGGCGTAGAGTATTCTCAAAGAAAACTAAGATGGGCGTAGCGTACGCTAAAAGAACACCCAGATGGGCGTAGCGTATTCTCAAAGAAAACTAAGATTATGTAGCGTAGGCTCCAAGAAAACTAAGATGGGCGTAGCGTAGGCTCCAAGAAAACTAAGATGGGCGTAGCGTAGGCTCAAAGAAAACTAAGTTGGGCTTATGATTTAGTTTTAGTCGACATACTACATGAATGAGACCAGCTGAAACTACGATATATTACACACACACACAGAGTCACACATACAGACACACACACCGACATACGTCAACTCAATCACGCGTGACGTCAGTGGCGTAGGAAGTGATGGTCCGACCCCAGCAGCACAACTTTTAGTCTTTCGCCGCAGTGAACAATAGCTTACATTTTGTAAGCGACACTTACTTACATAAGTTTAAGACTTAGATATACAGACGCTCCTTCTATGCAGAAGATAATTGCGTCCACAGACCATGAGAGATGATCTGTTGGCAAGTGATGCAGCGGTCACAGGCCACGGCTATAGGGGTTCCACGCATTACCCCAGCCTACTAACTATTGTCTAGTTAGGTACCCATTCGGAGCTGGGTGACTCGGGGACTCCTCAGGCCGCGAGAACAAATCCTCACCTTCATGTGGATTCGAACCCGTGACCACCTCGTCCCACTTAATACAAATTGCAAAGATAAGTCCGGGGTTTTACCGAAAAAAATAATATAGGTGTGTTAAAGACCACCTTAAGGATAGCCCTTGGCGCACTGATTTAATCAATCTTTTGGGAACTACTTTTGGGGACAGCAACACAGGAAAGGGTGAAGAGGTTGGGAGGAAGGGGTAATCAAACCTTTTCGCGGCGTTGTCCAACTTATAAACGTATAAACGCTCGCGCCTATTGCCGCCATGGCCCATGAAAAGACTCTTGTATGAAAGAATTGATCTCAGTTCTGGCCCTTGTCCCACTGTGGGAAGGTTGTAGCCAAGGACCGGCGGTGACCGGTTTAGTTATCAATGTACAAAGTTTAGTTACACCTCGTTCAACTTATCCGATTTCAAATCGAGGTCGTCATGCGATTGTTCCAAAAATAGTTCATGACCAGTTAATAGATAAAAATTTTAAAGTGAAGGATGTCAGCTAACTTGTTCACCTTATGATTTCATATGTTGAAAATCAAAATGACAATACACATTAACTCTGCCCTCAGAATAGCTGTGTTTGATTTATGACATGAGCAAACATAGATGACAGGGTAACTTTTCTTTTCCTTAAAAATTTAATCCACAAAAAAAAGGCCAATTCATTTAATACGATTCCAATTTATTGATTTATTTTTAGTAAAATAACCATTAAAGGGAGATTATTAGGAAGTTTCGTAGACACCAGGCATTTAATTCTGTCGCGTTATCGTTGTCACCTTCGCTGGCCTTCCGTCAGATGTCACATGATCGATTCACAAATATCACATGACTTTTCCCCACACTACCCCCCCCCAACAGTGAAGTTTTACAAGAAGAAAGAAACTGCTGTAATCTATTTTTAGATTCCGAAACAGAGCTAAGAACCGGGTTTACAGTATGACGTATTAAACGGCCATTTACTTTTGAAATTAATACGCGTCAACCAATTAAATAACAAGCTTGTTGACGGACGTGGCGGAGATTACCGCCTTCTGTCTAATGACGCAATCAGTGCACCGGAAACTTCCGTATTATTTTATATTCGAAAGTTAAAAACAACGTTGACGTTTATTGAGAGTAAGAGGGAATGCAGATGTGATACAAAGATTTGACTTTCAGATTAAGATTAATTTATGAGAATGAGAGCAAAATATAGAATGATACACCTATAATTATCCTATTATTCCTAGTGTAAAACCTGAACTTAGTAGAAATTTAGTAATTTATAACAAATTTAATGGTATTAATATGGTAAATGTGAAAACACCATTAGTTTTAAATCAAGAAATGGAAGGGGGCCTCGCACTAGAATTTTTCCATATTTATTATTTTTCTATTTCATTTAGCGCCATCAAACTCACTTTGCCTAGAGCCTCCAATTCCCTTAGGACGGCAATGCTACGTGCTAGAATACTAGGTGGTAAATGGTCACATTCATGACACGTAAATTCACTAACTCCCCCCCCCACCTCCCCCAAACCTCTACATGACGAGCTTTATTTGGATCGTCGCACCAACCCACACACGATGAAGTAAATACTGTACAGATTGTGGCGGGGGCGGCTAGACGGGATTTGAAATCATTCAACCAGAACTGAAAGGCTGCCAGGAACCTGATGATTTGATCGACAAGGTGAAGGTCAACCTCGGTTCTGCCACTGCTGGTCTCTTGAACAATGACAATAAATTAACAATCTCTCCTTACCCTATAAA
>MUZC01000543.1:137443-160944 GCA_002072015.1 Radix auricularia | reverse complement strand
TGTTCAGGTGAAAGTATGTTGTTATATTGTTCAGGTGAAAGTATGTTGTTATATATTGTTCAGGTGAAAGTATGTTGTTATAGTGTTCAGATGGAAGTATGTTGTTATATCAAAAGGGTATGCGTGAGCCTGACAAGACGTCACAACAACGAACGAACGTGTCGGAAAAATGCTTTCGTCAGCGAAAGAAACAAAATGAAAATTTAAATTTAAAACACCAGTACGAAAATAAACTTAAACTTAGTCCAGAAATCCATCAAGCAGAAAGTTTCTATAAATAGAAAGATAACTTTATGAAAACCGTTAACTTCTCTTAATACTTAATGTTTACTTTGTCTAATAACGACGAGATAACTCATATTGTGGGTGGAGTCGCTTTTCGGTGGCAGAGTGGTCACTAGGGTTGGTGTCAACCAGTGAGGTAGATCATGGTCTCCCCCCACCTTCACACCTTACCAAAAGACCTTCTTAGTGTCAGTGCAAAATAACGGGAACATACAGAATTTTACCTGTTGGTGTCACCCCTTGTGATGGTGTCACCCGGTGCGGCCTGCACCTCCCGCCCCCCCCCCAGTAACGCCTTTGGGTGGGTGGGGGCTCAGTCTCTTAACCTTCAGGGGCCCATCACCTGTTATCTTAGGGCAAGTCTCGGCCCAATGCTGGTTATTACAGAACCCAGCCCCAGATATTGTGTCTCTTGTCCTACATTCAAAGCAACACTGGCCAGCCTTAATAAAGTCAACGTGGAGTGACTCTTTGCTATAAAATATTACATTTCATATTACAACTGTTTATTCGTTGACTAGATGACCTTAACGACCTCATCGACCTTTGCCCTTGTCACTGGGACATGATACTTCACAATCTCGTAAATGTGTCGAGGAATTTATTGACTTTACTATACGTATACGACTTGATTTGTTTTTCTTCAGTTGTTCGTACTATAGAAAACTCTAATGAGAACGGGGGATTAAACACAAACCATAGATAAACGTAGGACGCAATAATTTTCTGTATAGAAGGCATGGCTTTAAACTCCCCACCCCCCTTTAAGTATGTCACACTTTCGTACAAAAAATATTTTTAATTAACAAAATAATTAAAATTTAACATAAAACACCGTGACATCACACATGGCCGGACTCCCCCCTCCCCCCTGACACAAACTGTCACACTTTCTTACACCCCCTTCCCCCCTCTGGAGCGTGACGTACTTAATGGACGGCCCCCTAATTGCATTTCGCGAAGCATTGTTGACCTTGAATTTTTCAGCTGTCCAAAATAAATATCGGGACGTTGGGCCTGGGAACATTTCTGAGCCCCTCCACTCTGTAGGTACGTCAGCCAATTATTGGTTGTAACCATGGTCTCTCTATGAATGGTCAGTTTGTCTGGTGGTTCGGTTTACCCGGTGCACCTCCTAATACCCGCCCCATTAAGTCTCTGGGGCCCGGAGTATGAAAGCCCTTTGCAACGACGCGGCTTTTGTTTGATTTCGCAACTCTGCCGTCTGCCCCACAGAAAGCCTCTTGCCCCGTGGATACGGGCAGATGAAACTGGTTATAACCGAACCTTGCGGCATGGATTCGTGCCGTCGTATATGTGTGGTGGTGGGGGAGGGTAAATGGTGGAGAGTCGGGGAGAGCGTGGTGGGTTGGAGTTTCTATTTACCTTTAAAACACCTTTCATGTGCACTGATCACTCTCAAGTCCGAATGTGCAGAAATAGCGAGAGAAGACAACGTTTGAAAGGTGCACGAAACTGCAGGTCTGGAATGTGACGTCATTTCCTTCTAGTCCAACGTCCGCTGCTTGAATTGAGTCGTTTTCCTGGACAACAGTCGGTGCGGTGGTCTTTTCTGACGGGTGGGATGGGTGCAGGGAGGAAGTGTCAGGGTGGCATTTTAACGGCTCAGTAAAGATTATACTTTAATATTGTTACTGATCTCTTACTTGTTCTTTAAATTTTAAGTGTCTTCAAGTCAATTAACATGCTTCCATCAAATATTCCACCGCAGTAAACTATGGTACACACATTGCTACTTGGATTAGCCCAGATTAAGGCTGTATCAAAGTCAAGGACTATTCTATGAAGGCATTGTCATTGACGGTAGCGTCATTAACTGCGGTTGTATCAAAGAATATGACTTCACTTGGTGAGCAAAGTCTCCATACACCAAATACAAGTAGGAAAGAACAGTCTTCACACGAGATTCACGTTATTGATTCCACACATCTGAATCTAGGTTCATAAAATAAAATTTACGAATGATAACTATTTACATATAGTTTACATAAGCAAATAAATGGCTACACAATTCCAATATATATCTATATAAGAATGATTAAATTCTAATTTATACGACGATCAGACAATAGCAATAGGCAGCTGATCTACTCATACAGAATGATAGGCAGCTCATCTACTCAGACAGAGCGACAGAGAGCTGATCTACTCAGACAGAGCAACAGAGAGCTGATCTACTCATACAGAGCAACAGAGAGCTGATCTACTCATATAGCGCAACAGAGAGCTGATCTACTCATACAGAGCAACAGAGAGCTGATCTAGTCAGACAGAGCAACAGAGCTACTCACACAGAGCACAATTAGACATTGACAAAATCAAGAAACATATGACAGTTCAGTTCCCCAAATCTCATTGACTGTCGTACAGCTGAAAATGTCATGTTGATTTTCTAGGATGAAAATAACCTCCCCTTGGTAAGTCGTCTATTAACTCCCGATAATTGCTAATAACGTGCGCATAGTCTTGGGCTGTATCCATTGATTTCAGTAGTATACTGAACACATGACATTGATGTCACTAGTATATTGAACACATGCCATTGATGTCACTAGTATATTGAACACACGCAATAAAGGTTTTAACGGGAAATCAACATCGCATGTATTCATTATATGTCAATGATTACATGCCCTGAACATGTTGTTTTATTTATAAAAATAAAAAAATAAAATATTTTAAAAAAAAATAATAATTAAAATCTCACAGTTAATTGAACAAAAAACTCAGCTTGTCTCTACATCCCATCCCTTTAGGGAATGAAACATCCCATCCCTTTAGGGAATGAAACATCCCATTCCTTTAGGGAATGACACATCCCATCCCTTTAGGGAATGAAACATCCCATCCCTTCAGGGAATGAAACATCCCATTCCTTTAGGGAATGACACATCCCATTCCTTTAGGGAATGAAACATCCCATCCCTTTAGGGAATGAAACATCCCATCCCTTTAGGGAATGAAACATCCCATTCCTTCAGGGAATGAAACATCCCATCCCTTTAGGGAATGAAACATCCCATCCTTTCAGGGAATGAAACATACCATCCCTTTAGGGAATGAAACATCCCGGCACACCTTGAGATCAAGCTTCCTTCCTTACCATCTCCTCAGGTAATGTCACTCGGTCCGGTTGATGTCTTCGATCTTCCATCCTACATGTAAAATGGCGTCAAACGATTTATGTTCATAAAGGTCTTTCAAGGCATTTCTTCTAGCAAGCTAAACCCTTCCCAGCTAGTGGGGCACCCTTTGGTGGTCCTCTCAATGAGTGCCGCTTGGGCCTTCCACTAACTTTCCCTTACAAAGGTGGGGTGGATTTTTCTTCTTCGACTCGCCATATGAGTCTATGAGTCTATTATCTTATCTTATCTTATATGCTACAGACGTTCCTTCTGTACAGAAGATTATTGCTTCCTACGTTTATATATGGTTTGCGTTTAGTCCTCTATTCTTATTAGAGTTTTAAATGGTTATAAAGTGTTGGCTTTCCAGGTTTCTTCAGGCAACCCATTCCACGCCCGAATACCGGACGCGAAGAAAGAAAACTTGTATGTGTGTGTGTGTTGGTTTTTTTTGTTTTTTTTTTGCATACGGATTAAGAAAGGTGTTCCTATCTTTATGTCTATTTGATGGTTGTATTAAGTTCTCTTTTTGTTGTTTTCTAAATCAGACTTAATTGCTTTGTGCATAATTACTAATTTACTCTTGGTTCTTCTATCCTCTAGCGTTTCAAGGTTAAATGATATAACCAATGGTGTTACTCTTGTGTGTTTTGAATATTCTCCAGTAATGAATCTGGCAGCTCTTTTTTAAATTTGTTTTAGTTGATCAATATTTTTTTGGTGGATGGGTCCCATACAGAAGATGCATATTCTAGTATAGGTCTCACCTGGGTGAGGTAGCATTTTAGATTTATATCTTTAATACATTTGTAAAAGTTTCTTTTTATAAATATTAAAAACCTAATGTTTTGTTTGATTTCTTAATAACTTCATTGACATGGGGATTCCAAGATAGTTTCTCATTTATTTTGACTCCTAGGTATTTTGCATCTTTAGTTTGGGTTAGTTCTTTTCCATGAATGAAATATTTTGAATTTATTTGTTTCTTTTTCTTTGTTACTCTTAGCAGTTGACACTTTTCTGGATGGAAGGACATACTCCAGTTAGTTTCCCATTTTATTAATTTATCTAAGTCTAAGTATTTTTTGTAAAATTTTGCTATCTTGTTCAGACTTAATTGTTCTATATATTATACAATCATCGGCAAATAACCTAACTTTTGTTCCTGTGGAGATATTGTTGGGTAAATCATTTATATAAATAAAAAATAGTTAGGGACCTGGCACAGTTCCTTGTGGAACTCCTGAGTTTACCTTTATTGGTGCAGCCATGTTGGTCTGGGCATAGGGCATTATTGGTCATTGAACGTCGCTAGATAGTGGAATAATGTAACTTAAAGATATTCCTACAGGTTACAAAGTAAGTGGCCAATATGAGGGTGTTACACTTTCGGAAAGTTTCCTCAAAGCTGACGTCTGGAGACGGTATTTATTTATATTTCTAATCCTTACTGGCACTCCAGGCCCCAAACAGTACATTTCACTGTTAGCTAGTGAGGTGGGGGTGAAATGGTCGCTTATGATTAACCGACCCTCAACGGACGCTTTGGTTTTCGTCATCGACAAGACATCTTCGCCTGACCTTTGCCTAAGCCTAAGATACGAACAGTGACTGTAATCATATATGACATCACAAGCACCTAACAATTCGTACTCCGGTGGTGCCCACCCGGGTACTGTCGGTTTTGGGCAGGGCCGGTCTTAGCAATTGCGGGGCCCTATGCGGCTTAGTGTAGAAACGGATTGCTCGGGGCAATTTTGGGTTTGGGTAGGGATAAGGAATTAATAAGGATAATATAATATTATGTGAAAATTAAGATAGACGGGGCCTATGGTCTAAGGTCCTGATTTTGAAACAGCTTAAAAATATATCTAATGTTTTATATCACTAATTACATAACATTAAGTCATTAAGTGTTTATTTGCTTGACAAACCCTTATACGACGCACATTATTATTTTATTTTAGAATGTCTATTCGTTTCGAATGGCCTTGCAATTGCTTCTTCTCGTTTTTTTCTTTCTTGGAAATGGAAGCACCACAAATTGTAAATTCTTTCTTTCCAGTTCATTTATTTTGTGTAATCTTTTTGTCCCTTTTTAATAGAAAAAAATTCCAACAGGAAGCTTACAATTTATTTAAGATACTTGAGACATAGTATTTTTCCAAAATAAACAAAACACATTATTCTCAAACCTCATTCATTTCCTTTGTCTACATTCTACATCAGCTGTTCATTTACAATACTGTAACTCTTTCTCAGTTTAATGCATTTATGAAAGTCTATAATTTTTATTATTTTTTAAAACTGCATTAGGTTTGTCTTTAATTCTTTTTACATATTTCAATGTCAAGAGATTTAATTGCTAGCAAGCTGATAATCAAAGTAGCACGTGAAGCCGATTGGTTTATCTACCCTTGACCCCTGTTTAAGAACAATATTTGAATTTAGAAGGATAACAATGTAAAACTATTTTTAAAATATATCCTTGAAAAACTTATAATAAATAATATAATTAATACTTATTATGTTTTATAATTTGTAAACTTAGAAGCTAAAATAAAAACTCCGCCTCTTAAATACGAATGCATACAGGACCATTTGAATTTATTATGTTAACTAGGTATTAGTCCATTCCGGTGAGAACTAGCTGCAGACCCCGCCTCTTTTATATTATGTTGACACGGACTATTTTTAGCTACACACGGCCGCAGCACAAACATTTTGTTTCATGTTTTTAATTGCGCGCGAAAAAATATTTTTTTATATCAAAGTAAAATTTAGGTTTAAGTCAAGAAATTAAATAAATTAAAGATATGATATTTTAACACTTGATATTTATGCATGCCATCTTAAGAACTCCGTAAAGGAACAAATCAAGTGCATACTTATTTTTGAATACAAATTAAGTAAAGTCCACCATGCCAGGTTGTCAGCTTGTAAATGAAAAAAATAATTGTCCACATTTTCAAAGTTCAGTTCTTTATATTTGTTAATTTTTTATTTTAATGACACGTCTAAAGAAATTTAGAAAAATATTTCTACCCGTTTGCAACTTAGTATTAACAAGAAATTATAAAATCTAATAATTTTATTCTATAAAAATACATAAAAATATGTAATTTGAAATAGCATTTTATGTATCAATATTAATGAAATATTCGTCACATCCCTCCAAACAATCTTAGCGGCAATTTGGTTACCCTATCTACTAAATCAAATTTAAAATATCTTCTCCTCTGATCTTAATTTTAGTTGGGGTCTTATACCGATTTCAATTTGATTATTACATAGTTAGTTATTGGTTAAACTTAGCATATATTAGGGTATACACATGTCATTGTAACCTCTATATTGATATCTTTAATTGCATAGATTATGATTATTAAAGCTCAAATTATTATTTTAAAATACATCTTTTAAAACTTGTAAATAAAATTTTAGATTACTATTTATTAAAATTCAATGTTTCAAATAAGCCCTTTAAAAAATTGTATCATGGCACTTAAAATCTTTGACCCATTTAATTAATATAATTGCAAACAATTGGCAGGGCAGGAATATATTAAACAATATTATTTTAAATATTAGTAGTATTCTTATGATGTATCTCGTGAGATGTATTATTTAAAAACAAAGAATTTCTACTGTCCAAACAAATATCTGTACATAGTAAATGGCGGGTACGCACTCATTTCACGTGATTAATCCATGGGGCAGTAAGTGGGTGTCTTTTATTCTTAATATCAAGGACTATTTTCTAGCTTGACCCCGGTAACTACTGCGTCTTGTACCTGGCCACAATTTTTCAGCCTATATAAAAGCCTTGCCGTATATTGTACTGTCATGTTTCTCTTGTAGCTCGTTCATCACCCATCAGGCGCACTGGAGTCGACAAACTGTGAACTGTTTTTCTTTCTGACTTGGCCTATAAGCTTTAAAAATTACGTCCATAAAAAATAAAGAAGCTCAGTCCGAAGCTTCTGTTGAGGTAAGGATTTTAAAGTATTTACTCATGTTAAGTTGTGGCTTTATCAACACTTGAGCTTGTGATTGTGACGGCTCGACTTTCATTTTGTCTTATGAACTACCGATAAAACGATCCTACTTAAATTTCTTTCTTCAGGAACTTAAAATTTACACATTTGTCATGAACCAATCTTCTAAGGTAGTCATTACCGCTATTCCTATTTGAATATTACCATGGTTCCAGTTGAAATTACTGTCGGAGTAAGAACCACAGTTCAGTCAGCTTATTTACGTTCAAGCCTTAGCCTTTAGCTTTAGCATCAAACATGGCAACCATTACAAATATTTGAAACGCAATACGTGGCTGTGGGCACTGTGGCCCGCCATGGCTGTACGTTAAACTATACTTATAATATATAGTTATAGGCCTGTGTACTGTCAGGCATCTCCTGGTTCAAGCTAATTACTAAATAAAAATTGTGAAATATCTTGACTCTTACATAAGGGGTGAGTTAGCAAAATGACTGTTACTTCCTGATACTGAATGCTTCCAAGAATTTAGATGTATAATGTATTATTTTAGTTATTTGTGTAACATAAGAAAAGCAATAAATTAGTAGGGACCAACCGGAAACCATTCTGGACATTCGCCCCAGTCGGATTTTAGGGTTTTCTGAACTATTTGCCTTGGCAAATACTGCATATTGCCCACGGAAATAGCCACATTTTGAAATGCCAAATATCTAAAAGTAAAAAAAGATGTTGCGTTAACGCTAGCCAGGAAACTGTTGATACCACTGTCGTGGCAGAAGAAGATTAAACGAAATGTTGCTAGCGCTACATGTCATAAATCTAGCCTTAGGGCGTTAGCCAGGAAACTCCTGCTACAACTGTCGTAACTGCTTACAATTTGATCGGATGTTGCTAGCGTTTTGACATTACGGTTCATTACCCAGAAACTTCTGTGCTCCTACTAGTTTTAGCAGTATCAGAGTAGTCACTTGGACTTGAAAATAACTAAGTTGCTATATCTATATCTTTAACTCTTCTTTAATTTATAAACAGATATATATTACACAAGATTATTAGATTTATGTGTGTATTAATTCTAAACTCCCATTTTCTTAAAATAGATTTAATAGGGGTCTACCGATTATATCAGCCGGTTTTGCTATATTTGAAAAGTAGTGTGTAAGTGATGTCGATGTCAATTATACAGTAAAATCGTAAATGCTCTAAACTTTAGATAGCAAAAGATGCGTGCAGATTCTCAATCATTATGGCACATAATTGCTAATGATCCTCAGATTGTATAAATATAAAATATGACATTATAAACTCTTGTTGTGCCATAATATATTAATACGAGCAAAATACCCGTGCTATGCTACGGGGTAGGCACAATAAGAGTAACTTTATTTAGTTTTGGGTCTCAAATTCTCCTTAAAAATTAATATAAACGGATCTGGAAATTAGGGTTGTGATAAATCAAACCCTTCTTAATAAAAACAAAGATAAGTGTGTCGAGAAAAATAAACATTATATTATTAGTTTAAATATTACCCATCAATTTTGGTATTTCTGCTTTAATATAGCAACATCATTATCATCCGTGGTTCTACAGCCCATGTAGGGCCCTGGCTTGCTCAACCACATCCTTCCATTCAGATCGATTGATGGCTTTCTTTCACCATGCTCGAACCTCTTTAATAACGCTTGATATATTCTCTACCAGAAAAACAAATGTCGTTAACAGTTACAAAAATCTAACGGGCAAAGTTCACTTTCTTTTCACGTGAATCAAAACATGAAAACAATATCTTTCCACAGGATTTCTTTGGTTCTTAGAAATAGCTCGCTAAACACCCATTTAATTTATAGTCTAAGCATGAAATTAGTTCAAGACGAATAGGATATTTTTAGCCAGATAATACTTGTGAATATTGTGGCTNGGCCGAAAACGCCTCCCACTAAAGTGTGCCTCCCAAGGGAGGTGTGGAATTTCCCTACTGTGACTCGCTATCAACATAGTATCACTTTGGCGCCACCACGGCAAAGCTTACGAGTCTATATAGTTTAGATCGCCGCAAAGCGTGGGGATCATCACTGACCTAACTAGGGTTTAAACCCCACCGGAAGGTTTCCTCAGAGCTGGCGACCAAAAGCGTTTCCTAGCGGTACCTTTTGCTATTCCGTACTGGCGCTCCTGGCCCTAAACCGGCACCGCTCAACAGCGTTGCTAGTTAATTGAGGGGGACGAAACGGTCGCTTCGGAGTAACCCGACCCTCAACGGGTACTTTGGTTTTCATCATCGGCATTGCATCTAAATGCTTTGCCTAAGATCCGTACAGCGACTGTAATCATATATGACTAGCACCTAGCGCCTAACAACGGTCTTCGGCTGTCCAAGCCAGGGGTTTGTCAGTTTCAGGTTGTGGTCTGCTCCACAACCTTACTCGTCTGGCGAACCACGTAGAGGTCACCCCTTCTCGCCAGCAGCAGTGAAACAGCCGCCATTGCCGGAAGTTGAAAACATAGTTTTTCACGCACTGAAGAGTTTTCATTTTCTGCAGTTTCTTTCTAAAGAGTTCTATCGAGGCGCACATTATCACACTTAAACACAAAATGTATTCTGTTAACCAATTATTTAATCATCTAATCAGACAAAAAGATTTTTTTTAAAAGATGGAAGGCTTTTAAACATTCCAAACAGCACACACTTTTTGACTTAATTTAATATAAACTCAATTATTTAGTAGATAGGTACATTTAAAATTATTAAGAACTGTAACTTGTCAAACAGGAAGTAAACTATAAGTCAAGAAAAAACTTTAAAAATTATTCCAAATGTCCTACTCCATAACAAGTTAATATATAGGGCCATGTGAACTGAAACTTATTTTCATTTGTATTACCCTAAGTTTATTTTAATTTTGTTGCAGACGTTAAAAACCTTTTTATTTTACCGGCATCCTTCCGTCTCGCGAGACGATGGTGCATCACCGTTGGGTTGGGTTGCATTTCCTCGCTTGACTGTGCAGTCCTATCCTTGAGTGACAGTCTTTGCCACAGTTTTTACACACGAGTTCTGTGCTTCCAAATGTTTTGGCCTTTCTCCGAGCTCTTCTGTCTGCAGCCTCCTCCATTCTTCGCTCCTCGGCTACTATGACACCCTCTTTGACCATTTTAATTATATTTTAAATATCATCCAGAGGAGCTGACCATTAAAGGAATATCATTTTTAAATTTAAAAACTCAATTTTCAATATGCTTAAAGTTGCTGCGCAGCGTGAGGGGTGGTTTACACTTGTTAATGGTAACATCAAAACTCCTTGGATATCACCCATGCATGGGCGACAGTTGGCGTGTCATAAAATAAACCAGCTGTTTCAGAGTTAACCTGCTGCCTTTTTTTGTGTAAATGTTAACTGATCCTAAAATACGAGTGGCTTAACAACCTTACTTGTGCTAGACCTATTACTCTATATGCAAAGATATGCATTTGGCATGATTTGGCACTTGTGTCTAAAAATTATGTGGTCCTTACTAAATAATACTAAATATAAAACTTATTTCAATTTGTAGAAAATATTTTGGTTGTAAACTAATTTTATTTATAAGGGTAATGGCAGAAAAAGCAAAGAAAATGTGACAGTACATTTTGCATTCACACAAGATATTTGCCAAGAATGCAAGAATGTACTAGCCAACTTTTGTAACTGTCATGAGCGTAGCCTGTTATTGGCATACATTTTCAGTGTTGACCTTACATTAAACTTAGGGGCCTGATAGAAATGTACTTAAACATTGTGGTTATGCAAATTTATGTTTAGTGCATATTGAATGGCTAGTCTTTATGAATAGGTCTTAGTAAACTGGAAGTTAAGGGGTTGAGCCTGAATTAGAAAAGTGTCCTTTTATTTCTATTTAGCTTTAATGACCCAATGCTGCATAAACAGAATTGAAGAAACGATTTGTTTAAGACTATTGTTTCTCTTGATGGTGTATAATGTTTCTTTACTTCCAAATTCTAGGGCAGTAGCTCGACTGTCTTCTTCAGCCAAAGTCCAGAGGCCGCTTGTGGAATAAGGAGGAGATTCAATTTTAACGCAGAACCGCCGTGGGATCCCAGCTAGTATCTGTTGAAGCAGGCGTTTCCTTGGGCCAGGTCATACAACATTACATTCTTAGTTTTTTGTTAGGGGAATATTACTGCACTACATTTATTTTTGTGTATTTTAGTCAAGGACAATGCATTAAGTGACCTGTTAAAATCCTTAAATCTTCATTGTGGTAATTTTTAATTTCATTTATATTTCAGATTTTTTGTACAACCCCGACTTGTTCATTTTAGTCTAGTTACATTGTATTTGAAATATTTACCATGAAGCATAAGTATTCATCCATTGCATCTGTTGAGGTCATTGCTGACCCCATGCCCTGCATGACTCAGCTAATTCAAGACAAGATTGAGCAATTTGAGAGCAGAGTAAGTTTTTTTGTTCAGACTTAACGAGTTAACTTACACATTTGAGTTAAAACTGAAATTTGTAAGAAAAGACACCACACTTATTAACTTGATTAAATTTATGTACATTAAAAAAAAATTTTCCTTTCTGAATTAAAATGTGTACTTTGATTGTGTTTTAGGACTGTGAAGACGCATTCTGTGTGTGTGATGTTGGTGATGTTGTGAATAAGTTCAAGGCTTGGAAAGAGTTGCTCCCAAGAGTAGAGCCATTTTATGGTGAGCGTTTCTTTTACTTTCAACTTTTTCTTACACCTTGAGCATCCATCTTGAAGTTCCACTGATAGATTTTTTATTAAGGGCTCATCAATTCCTTTTATTTCCCTTTAATTCTAACAACAGTAGAAATATTTTTTTAAAACAAAATATATTTTCCCTAGTTTTGTCTGTTAGCCTGAAGATAATGTTTTAAAAAAAAATAATTTTTATACATAGAATGTCCCTAAGTATTGCATTCTTTATAAACTTGATAACGGAAAGTCATCTGCCTGTGATATCACTTTGTAATCCTTTACATTTCCTTGCTGTGATACAACTTATGGGGAAGAATTTGTATTATTACTAA
This sequence comes from Radix auricularia, assembly GCA_002072015.1. NCBI lineage: Eukaryota > Metazoa > Mollusca > Gastropoda > Lymnaeidae > Radix > Radix auricularia. Next base: position 148,450 of record MUZC01000543.1, on the reverse strand, counting down.
AGGTACACATTGTATTCTGGCTAATGTACTTCAAAATTGTTTTTAAAAGGACTTGGTGGGCCCTCAGATAAGTTTTTCGTTATATTTATAATTCTTTTTATACACGGCCAGTTGTTGACCAGTCCAGTTGGCCAGAGCTTGTAGGGTTTAACCTCCCATAACTTGATGTTTGCTCGCGGCTATGGAGCTAATAGCCATGCTCTTTCAAAGTCTTCAGATAATCAACTGTTAAGGACCAGAATCACATCAGGTTTACCATCTACCTCCTCTATCTCTCATTGCTTTTTCATCCTGTTGATGTATGTCATCATTTCATTTTTGTGCATTTTGTTAATATCAATGTATGAAAGTGGTGAATTTGTAGTTCAATATCAAATAAATGACTTTTTTTTTTTACAAGGTTTCAACTAAATGATTGGATTTTGCAGAAGGACCATTTGAGTCTTGATGATTTTTGTATATTTTAAACTACATGCAATTCTTCTGGTGACTGATTCAGATGATTAAAATCACTTGGACAAAATTGTTAAGCGTTATTTTTTTATATGTACTGTTAAGTGAAACTGAAGACTGAACGGTGTCTTATTTTCTTGTGAATTAACTTAGCATCATCTCATGCCCTCAAAAGTAATTTACAGCAAAATGCTTCTCTCCTATAATGATATGCTTTGTTTATTTTAGCCTGCAAGTGCAACACTGATGAAGTTGTTGTCAAGACCCTAGCAGATCTTGGTGCAGGATTTGATTGTGCTAGCAAGGTAATTAATTACTTTGTTAGAATTCACAATTTTTTTTTTACTGTATTGATTGCAAACCTTATCTTTGTTGTCAGTTTGGTTTATGAAGTTGATGTGATTTAACTCTCAGAAATGTCTTTTTGCAGGGGGAAATATCTCAGATATTAAAGCATGGTGTCCCTACAGACCGTATAATATACGCTAATCCTTGCAAGCAAAAATCCTTCATTAAGTATGCAGCCAAGCATAATGTTGATATGATGACCTTTGACAATGAGGCTGAGCTTGTCAAGGTCAAGGAGCTTTACCCTACTGCAAAGTATGTTGTAATTTTTGGGGCTATTTTTTTATTGCTTTATTTTTCTAAAGTAGGTTAATCAATATTTATTAGTTATTTTTAATGTCTCACTCCTAGTAATCTACTGATCCATATTTAGCTTCATTAAATGTGTATTTATTAACTAGGTTAACAATACTTCAACAATGAGGTGTCATGTCCTTGTGACTGATCTATTTCACATGTGTTTGTGGGCTTATGAAGTCAGGAACAATAAATCTTAACAAAATATCCAATATATACACGTCACAATATACAACAGTAGTCTCTCCAATTCAAAAAGCCCAAATAATCTCCAACTTATCAACTCGCTTCTCTCTCTCTCTCTCCACTACACTCATAGTCTGGACATTCCTATTTTAACACATGTTCTCTCCCCTTTTTCAAACATTTCAGTAAAACCCGTGAATGTTTCACATGACAATAGGGAAGGGAATTGATTTAATTCCATTTTACAAATTTATTTTATGTGTATCACCCTTCTTTACTCTTTGTTACTAACCATTTCAGGATGGTTTTGAGAATCCTTCCTGTATCTGATGTAAAAGTGCAGTGTAACCTGGGAGTTAAATTTGGTTGCCACCCAAATAATGTTGCCAAGCTACTGAAGAAAGCCAAAGAACTTGATGTAGATGTCATGGGAATAAGGTGGGAAATCTCACCAAATTAAATAAATTTCTCTTGTAAATTAAAAACTGAAAACTGAATTTATATTCCCTTATTGCAATTGCAATTTTATAGCTCTATTTTTGCATTGCAGTTTCCATTGTGGTAGTGGTGTTCAGGAAGCACGAGCCTTTTCTCTGGCTGTCAGTCAAGCTCATGACGCTTGGCAGATAGCTGTCAAACTTGGCTTCAACATGACCATGCTTGACATAGGTGGTGGCTTCCCTGGCCAGAAATCTGCTCCTATCTCTTTCATTGAGGTAAGTTTTTCTCCTGTTTAGTAGTCTTTCCCTCCAAGTCTCCATATAAGGATATATAACAGGTGAATTGTTGATTTGCTCCATAAACAATCCCCCTTACTTACATTTCAGATTGTAAGCATTCTTAATGATGCCCTAGATACCTACTTCCCAGCTGAAATGGGAGTGCGCATTATTGCCGAGCCTGGTCGATACTTTGTGGCATCTGCTTACACCTTAGCAGTAAATATCATTGCCAAGAGGACTGTTGCAAGGGACATCTCTGATGCTGGTAATGATGAACTTTTATACTCATTGCCATAGACTTATTTGAATAGACGTATTTCATTTTATAATTTTTTAAGGCAAGCGTTATTCGCACGGTTTTGACGTCATAACCGTGCTGATAATTTTGAAAATTATTCGCACGGTTCGACCGTGCCGATAATTTTTCGCACGGTTTTGAAATGCTAATCTACACTTACTAACTACAAAGTGTAATAATTAAGATAATGTAAAGTATTAGTATAGTTGATATTTAAGTTTTAGGACACTGTCTACTGTTAATAGATTTAATTGTTGTTTTATTGAGTCAAATAAATATTATTAGACCTAATAGCCTGCGCAAATAACACAAATATAAATTACAATATTTAGTTACTGACCCACTGACAGACAGTGTCACTGTGACTGAATCAATGAATGAGTCAATGACCAATGGCTACAAATTATGAAGATGACAATGATTATGAGATTTTGAACAAAAAATATCAAACATTATCATTTTTTGCACGGTAAACTAATTTTGCTGTCACTGATATTGATAGTAATAGTATTTGAGCAAGAATCTGAGTCTGAGCGGACCTAAATACCGCTGTTCGCTAATTAATTATATAATGATTTATAATTAATCATTTTATTAAAGTGAAAGACTTTATGATGGTAAAGCATCATTTAAAAAAAATTAAAAAGTGAGTCCGTACTCGGTTCTGTACTGTTAGTGTTAGTAAGACTGAACTGAGTATGAGTATAAGCATAACAGTAACTAGTGACTTCAGTTCAGTAGTAACACTTGTAGTAACAGTGACTCACTCATGGGATATAAAAAAAATTGTCCCTTGAAAAAAAAAGCCTGTTTGAGTGTTTGCAAGCATCGTCACTGTGGTTGTAAAACAAAAACCAACACACAAAAAACAACAGAAAAGAAAAAAAAAAAGACTGTATCAGGATTCGATCCCCTAACCAATAACACTGACTAACTCTTTAGCTGTCAACCATTAGTCTAGAGAAACTTTATGCGATTATTCAAAGTTATATCCAATTATCATTGATTAGACATCAATCATTAAATTGTAACTAGTATTAGTACTATAAATATATAAATATTAGTACTATAAACATATAAATATTAGTACTATTAACATATAACTACACAATTTAGCCTAAATCGAGTGAAATTGCCTATCCGGCATCCTTCCGTCTCGCGAGACGATGGTGCATCACCGTTGGGTTGGGTTGCATTTCCTCGAGTGACTGTGCAGTCCTATCCTTGAGTGACAGTCTTTGCCACAGTTTTTACACACGAGTTCTGTGCTTCCAAATGTTTTGGCCTTTCTCCTAGCTCTTCTGTCTGCAGCCTCCTCCATTCTTTGCTCCTCGGCTACTATCACGCCCTCTTTGACAACTGTGCGCCACGTAGATCGGTCTTCTGCCTTACACTCCCAGTCACTTGTATGTATTTTGGCTGCTTTCATGTCCCTTTGACAGACATCTTTAAATCGCAAGCGTGGGCGACCTGTTTTCCTCTTTCCTGAAGCAAGTTCACCATATAGGAGGTCCTTCGGGATGCGGCCGGGGCTCATATTCTTTTGACATGTCCTAGCCACCTCAGGCGTCTTTCACTAAGAATTGAGAACATGCTTTGGGTATTGGCACGCGTTAGTACCTCACTATTAGGTACTTTTTCTTGCCATTTAATACCAAGGATGCGGCGCAAGCATCTCAAATGGAAGCTGTTAAGCTTACGCTCTTGTGATGTATAAGTGGTCCATGTCTCGCTCCCATATAGTAGTGTACTGATGACACAGGCTCGATAGACGCACAGTTTGGTTTTCTCCGTTAGCTTGGTGTTTTGCCAGACCCGCTTATTTAGTTTAGCCATTGTTGCGGCTGCCTTGCCAATTCTGCTGTTTATTTCTTCTTCAATGGACAGTGTATTGGAGACCTTGGATCCCAAGTAGGTGAAGCTGTCCACAACCTCCAAGTTTTCATTATCGATATTTATGGTAGGAGGAGGTCGAGTGTCTTGGGCCATGATGTTTGTCTTTTTCAAGCTGATTTGCAGACCAAATTCTTTGCAGGCATTGGAGAAGCTTGACACGAGTTGTTGCAAACCAGATTCTGTATGTGCTGTTAGTGCCGCATCATCCGCAAATAGTAGCTCTCGAATTAGGACATCCGTCGTTTTGGTCTTGGCTCGGAGGCGGGCAGTGTTGAAAAGTCCTCCATCAGCTCTGGTATGTAACCAGATTCCCTCACTGCTATCCTTGAATGCGTATCGAAGAAGTACAGAGAAGAATATTGCGAAGAGTGTTGGTGCGAGTACACAACCTTGTTTAACTCCGCTGCTGACAGGGAAGGCCTCTGACTTAGCTCCATCGAACTGTACTGTGCCAAGCATATTTTCATGGAACTGTCTGATGATGGCAAGTAGGTGAGGGGGACATCCAATTTTTGCCAGTATTTGGAATAGCCCGTTGCGACTGACTAAGTCGAAGGCTTTTGTAAGGTCCACAAATGCAATGTATAGTGGCATCTGCTGCTCTCTGCATTTTTCCTGGAGCTGTCGTATGGAGAACACCATGTCTATGGTAGACCGACCGGACCGGAAACCACACTGAGATTCTGGATAGACGCGGGATGCTAGGCTTTGTAAACGTTTTAGTATAACGCGGGCAAAGGTCTTTCCTACAATACTAAGGAGTGAAATGCCGCGATAATTATTGCAATCACTCCTATCACCTTTGTTTTTATATAGTGTCACTATATTTGCATCCTTTAGGTCTTGGGGGATGTAGCCCTGTTCCCAGCAGAGGGACAGAATCTCGTGCAATGGTTGGAGTAAAGCTGTCTTGCCACTCTTTAGAACCTCTGGTGGTATTCCATCATTCCCAGGCGCTTTTCCACAAGCTAGACTGTCAATTGCTTTGCTCAGCTCTTCCTGTGTGGGCACGACATCAAGTTCTTCCATGAGTCGCATATCTGGGATGTCATCTAGAGCGGTGCTGGAGACTGTGGTAACTGTTGAATACAATTCCAGATAATGCTCAACCCACCGTTTTAGCTGTGCTGCCTGGTCTTGAATAATTTCTCCATTTTTGGACTTTAGGGGAGCAGCTTTTGACGTCAAGGGGCCCGTTGCCTTTTTGATGTTTTCGTACATGACTTTTGCATTGCCCATGTCTGCAGCTGATTGTATACTGGAACAGAGCTTAAGCCAGTAGGTATTGACACATTTACGTGCAACCTTTTGGGCAAGTGACTTAGCTGTTTTTAAAGCATGCAAATTGTCAGGTGTAGGCTTTTCCTTGTAAGCCATAAGAGCTTTCCTTTTTGCTTCAGTGACGGGTTTCATCTCGTCCCAATGTTCATCAAACCAGTCCGTGTTTTTGTGAGATTTTTTGCCAAAGGCTTGTATTGCGGATGTATAGATTGTGTCTCTCAGTTGCGTCCATTTGGAGTCAATGGTGACGCATGGGGACATCTTTGAGAGACTTTCCTTCACCTTGTCTTTGAACAGCTGCGCTATCGCAGGGTCTTTCATGCAGGAGGTATTGATGCGTGGACTTCCCTTTTTCTTTGTGTGGTACGAGTTTTTCCTCATTATTCGTACTTTGCTGGCGACAAGGGAATGATCCGTGTCACAGTCGGCACTGTGATAGCTGCGAGTGAGTAGGACGCTAGCTAGTTGTGCACGCCTGGTGATAATGAGGTCCAGCTGGTGCCATTGGTGGGATCGAGGGTGTCTCCAAGATACTTGATGTATATCCTTGCACTTGAAGAAAGTGTTGGTCACACACAAGCCTCGTGAGCAGCACAATTCCAGAAGCCTTTGTCCATTTTCATTTAACTTTCCTCTTCCAAATAGTCCAAGGCAGGTGGGCCAGGCTTCGTGGTCGCTCCCCACTCTAGCATTGAAATCTCCTAGGAGATAGATTGCCTCGTCTTTGTGGATGCCGGCTATTGCCTGGTCTAACGCTCCATAGAACTGGTCCTTCTCTTCCGGAGTTGAATAGAGTGTTGGGGCATACACACTAAGAATGTTTGCTGGGCCCGCAGTTGTTCTGAGTCTTAGAGTGAGGATCCTCTCCGTGCCTGATGACGGTGGTTCAATGGATGGTAGAAGAGTGTTTTTAACAGCGAAACCCACACCATGCTGTCTAGGTTCGTCTTTCGGTCTGCCTTGCCAGAAGAAGGTGTAATTGGCCTCTTTGAGTGAACCGTTGTCTGGGAGCCTGGTCTCCTGAAGGCATGCTATGTCAATCTTTAGCCTTTTAAGTTCTCTATCGATTATTCCTGTCTTCCGTGTGTCGTTTATGGACTGCAGATCATCAGTGATGCCGGGACACATAGTCCTCACGTTCCAGCTAGCGATTCGAAGAGCTGGGGTCTTCTTTTTCTTTTTTGTATTTCTTGGTGCAGGGCTTAGTGGCCCACTTGTTGAGTGGTACTCTAATCTCCACGCACCCAGTGGAGAAGGCAGGCCATGACGGGATAGCACCTATTTGACTGGGGGCTGCCCAGTTTGAGGCGGGCGGTAGCTGTCCAGTGAGACATTGGTAGTCTCTCCCACCGTCGGAAGCAGCCCCTGGCGCCTAGCTCTACGTCAATTGAGCTTTGGCTTATAACCGGTAACTGCTGCTTCCCGTGTTTTGTCGACACCTTGCGGCGACGCTGGAGTGTCCTCTCCAGAGGTGATGCAAGCCTGGGCGGGTATTATGGAGAATTAGCTGCTGCCCATACAGCATATCCCCCCTCTCCACGTCAATGGTGTAACCAAGGGAACGACTTGCGTCGATGCAGCTTGGCTGCCATTGGCGTCGCAGGAGCTGCCGGTATGTACATAAGTCTTATGTATAGACCGCCTGTAGGTGCTCCAATTCCTGGATTTTCTTTCAGGGTTTACTCCCTTAGCCTTTCCCGCAAGGCAGGTATAGCCGCAAGGCAGCGGAGGATTTGTATTCGGAGTTTCCTTCTCCTAGATGAACTACCAGCCAAGGTTTTAACGAGCATCATCTACCCGTAGGGGTGCCAGAACCGGGGTTTGAACCCGTGACCGATTTATATTTTTATTTTAGAATTGTTTTGTACCGCAGCGCACTAACACTTTGACCACCGCGCCCCCCTATTATTTTGTTATCAGCCGCTGGGAGTACGCATGGGTGACGACCAGACCTGACCCGTGCGAATAATTTTATAAATTATATGCACGGGAAAACCGTGCGAAAAATCACTTCGTTTTTTTAAATAGATTCATTTTAAGGTTTAATATTTTTTCCTTGATTAGATGGTTGCAACCAGCAGGGAGTGACCAAGAATGACGAGCCTTCCCATATGTACTATGTTAATGATGGTGTCTACGGATCATTTAACTGCATCATGTATGATCATGCCCATGCTGAAGCTCACGTGTTCTCGGTGAGTTTTGATTTCATTTTTAGCATATTTGTATCTATGTCATAAAGTTCATGTATTCTCCCTGAGTTTTGATTTCACTTTAGCCCATATATGTTGTAGGTCACCAAACTGTAAAGTTATATTCATCTTTGTCTTTCATTTCTAGGACTCTCCACTGAGGTTCACATCCTCTATTTGGGGTCCTACCTGTGATGGCTTGGACTGTATCATTCAGGAATGCCGCTTGCCAGAGATGGAGGTGGGTCAGTGGATGTATTTCCCTGACATGGGGGCATACACTATAGCTGCAGGGTCAACCTTCAATGGCATGCCACGCCCATCCATCCATTACATCTGTAGCCAGGAGATCTGGTAGGTGTTAATTATTGAATCAATTCTTTACTCTCAGCTATGTAGATATTGTTATAAATCTTCTGTATCTGTCCTGTGTACTAACCTTCAACTGTTATGATCCAGGGATGAGATCTACCCAGACCACTGTACCGCAAAGAGGCGATGTGAAAGCTTGTCTTCTGATGCTGACTTCCCCAGCATGATGGCAGCTGGCCCCGATGTGAGGTCCTTGCGTGAGGCTGCCAACTCCATCTCTTGCATTGAAGATGAAATTGTCTTTGCTTGAATTAGCTCTGCTGTTCTTTTGTGTTAGTTTGGACTCTTGTAGTATGTGCTGTTTTTCATGTTTTCTGTTAAATTAATTGTAATCTGGTAAAAGATTTATTTTTAATTTGAAATACATTTTTTTCCTATTGATGTATTGTGGATATTACAGAGATGATATATTTTTTTAATCCCATTTTGTCCAGTTTTTCTGAAGGATCATTGAAGCCTTCTCTCCCATCTTTAGCTCTGACTAAATATTCAACATGGATCACTTCCAGGGACCAACCCTACCATTCTGATTAAAATTACATCTCTGATCATTTTATCACCCATTCCTTCAAAAATTGTTTCTATTACTATGGGTGGTTGGCTACAACTAATGCTATAATCATCTATAAAGGATGTGACTTTTTATTTCTTGTTTAAACTTCAGTTATATGCATTACACATTTTAAAATTATTGATTTGTTTTTAAACTTAGTTTGATATTGTAGCTTGGCTGTCAATATTCATAAACTTTTTTGTATTTGTGTGTTCTTAAGATTTTCCATTTCATATCAGGGATAAATAATTAAAAATGTAATGTAATTTCTTAATTTTTTTTTTTTTTGCTAGGTATCTTTTTAGTTGGGAGGGTTTTTTTTGTTAGACTATTGTTTGGGCATGATTCAGTAGTGAAATAAGTTGGGGCTGTACAAGCAGTGGGGAACGCCTGCGAACACTTGGCCGTTTGTCTAATGTATATTATATTTAATGTTTCCTTGTGTTGTTTTCTCTGAATAAATATTTGGGGCTTACATTTGTTGTTTTAAATTAAGTATTGAGGTGTGTGTAATGTGAAGTTTGTATGATTAGTCTAATTACGTTTTTCAAAATCAAGTAGACAATGACTTTATATAAAACAATTTAATAATTACACACTGCACACATTCATTATGTTAATGTCCCTGCCATGATTGTAAAGTGGATGAATACAAATTTAATTAACTTCTAAAACATCACAACTTGGTCATCTGGTTATCCAATGCAAGATGTGTCCCTCTCGGATATGCTGATAGGTGGATTCAATTCTTAGTTAACCACATGGTAATGTGGCAATGCAATTAATTACACTGTTATAAATTGAGTCATAACCAAACACCTGTCATCTCTATCCACTCCCAGGAGTCATCTCTATCCACTCCCAGGAATTGGATCTATTCTATGTAGCAGTTCATAGATCCCCAAATATTAGGTCATCATTCAACTTTATTTTAGAATTGGGTAATATTGTTGTTGCCAATCGTAAATCTGGTCAATGCATGTATCCAAGCAAGCAGAGTATATTTTCATATATTTAAATTAGAATCTAATGAGCTAGTTCTTGTCTGAAATTGAATACACTACAGTTTGAGTTTTTTTTAAAACAAGTAACATTGACACATTGGCTTTATTTTAAGATGAATATTAACTTAAACAACTGTACATGGCACATGCTCATCCAAAGGCTAATACAATAATTATGCAATATTTAATTTAAGTCTACAGTCATGACAAATATTGTCAGCCCCTGCTGGTAAGTCTAACTGAATGGCTAGAATTATTTGCTCTGATATAAACTGTATGCATCCATGCTCCATGAGTTAGGTAAAGAAATGATGGGGCAAGAATTGCGTACATGCACAGTGCACAGCTAGTTGTAATTTTGTTAACTGATTATGTCCTCTGTATAAGTATGACAGTGAACACATGAAATGAATATTTGGTTTGAAATAAATGCATGCAGATAAAATTCTGTGCAAATAATACTTAAGAATTCAATGGTCTAAAACAGCAAACTTCATATATAAACATCTCACTACCAATACAAAGTTTAAATAAAAGTAATCAGTTAAAAAATTAATTTTAATTACCTCAGACTAAGCCACAGTCAATACATATCTTTTAAAAATTCAAATAAATACAAGCCATCTTCACAAAATGATCACAGTTAATATAACATGACAACTCTACTCCAGGACTAGTCACTAATGTCAAGATCAGGGTAACATTTCTATCTGACTCCATGTTCAAAGCGCTCTTGTTTGGAGTGACTATGAAAAGACAAAACCCATCAAAAGCATCCAGATTTAATCTACAACTTGGTGCAGCCATACTTGAATTACTTGTGATAGCTCCCCAACCAGAGTTAAAGATATTACATTTTGTGAGTCTTAGTGCAATATAATTAACTTGGCGTTGGATGGTGGGTGTATCAATACACAAATAGCTTGGGAAACACCATGTCTGATTGTGGTTCAGATTGAATTTTGTCATGTGACACCATGTCCAGTATCTCGGTCAACTTGCTGTGGAATAAGTTGGACTGTGGACAGGAAGAAATAACATTTGGTCAATGAATTGCTGTTAGCATGTAAAACTTTATATTAAAAATATTTGGCAAACAAACAATTATTAGTATTTAAGTTTAAACACTTTAAGTAGTCAATAACCAAATATTTTTTCAATGAGTCTTGCTATTTCATTTTCATGTAGATTTCATTAATAAAAGAAAGAAAGATATTCCAAGCTAAGTAAGTGTGAAGATATTTTAAGCTTGTGTAAATATAAAGATATTTTAAGCTTGTGTAAGTGTAAAGATATTTTAAGCTTGTGTAAGTGTAAAGATATTTTAAGCTTGTGTAAGTGTAAAGATATTTTAAGCTTGTGTAAGTATAAAGATATTTTAAGCTTGTGTAAGTATAAAGATATT
>MUZC01000543.1:89576-136266 GCA_002072015.1 Radix auricularia | reverse complement strand
TAAAGATATTCTAAACTTGTGTAAGTGTAAAGATATTCTAAACTTGTGTAAGTATAAAGATATTCTAAACTTGTGTAAGTGTAAAGATATTCTAAACTTGTGTAAGTATAAATATAAAGATAGAGAATAACGCATGTCAGAACCTTTGCTTCGGAGCGTGCAACAATTTCTTCAAATGGAGCAGAACGGAACATGTTAATGATCTCTTTTCTATGTTTCTCTTCTTCTGCTTTACCAATGGCATTGTCATCAGCTGCAAAAAAAATCCAAAAAACATTCACTCTTATATTTTTATATAGTTATGAATATGACAAAACAGTAAACTTAACTGAATATGTACTGTGATAGAACTGAGACATCCTTCCGCGTGTAAGGCGAATGTAATAACCATTACACTACGAATTACATGCTATTCTGTTGTTCTGTAAGAACAAAGTAATGACCTCAATTGAACACATTGTTGGTCTCGATGACACCCCCCCCTGCATGCCTTTTCCTGCCAGCTTATTGGTCGGTGAGGTTAGACAGCTTGCTTGATGGTTGAACCATGAGGAGAATTATATATTTATAGATAACATGTCCATAGAAACATATTGTATAACATGTCCTTAGCACATTTGTACAAATGTATCCAGGGAACATGGTGGGTTGAATGGCTCTCTCTTGTATTTCTACAATTTAGCTATAGCTAAAAACTCTGGATAACAAACTTCTTCACACATCATGGTTATCACTAAATCATTTCTTCTGCTCATTTGTTTGTTGGCAACATGTTTTTTAAAAATTTAAAACAAATGTTACTGACAATAGTTGACTGTTCCAACAGGCAACAGGTAAAGCAAGTAGAAATGTAAGTTAAAAATTAATGGGGACAAATACTGATGACATTCAAGCCAAGCAGTCTATTGGTTGTGACAATTGACTGTCTGTCTGTCCATTGGCAGTCCTGTCCACACAGGATTTCATCACCTCAACAGCACATCAGAGAATTGTATTTTGAAAATAACATTTTCAATAAAGATATATTAAGCCAACAATCTTAAACACAGTTTTTTATTCTATATTCATTTTGCTGGCTTGCATAACAAAGCAAAAACGTAACCCTCTGAAACAGTGTCTCATCTACTGCAAAGTTGTCTCTCAAATATCTTTCAAGATACATTTGCCAGAACAATAGCCAGCCAATAATTGAAAAAACCGGACATGTATGTTTACTTTCTCTATAGAATAAATGAACTTACCAAGCATTTTCTTTAGGGATTCAACTGTGATTTCTTCAGTCTTTTTCTGAAAAATAAAAAAGGTCAACTTATGAACTAAATAAAACACAGCTAAGAATTTTTAAAGAGAACTTTAAAAAAAAATAAAATCTTTGGACTAAATGTGACACAGAAATAAAAACAATAATTAGTTTATACATCAACATCAAATTTACACAATTTTAATATTATTCGAATTTTAATTTATATAGTTTCAACTAGGAGATGCAACAAACACTTTGGCATGGACAAATATAGAGACATAGGAATATAATGTGCATTTCATGGTCATATACTTACAGTTACTCTCGGAGAGCCATCTGTGCCTTCCATTTCAATATTGATGGACCCAACATCACTGAGACTTGTGCCACCTTCGCCAGAGCCAACTACAACAGACATAACATTTTCAATTAGCAATTTTTAAGTTGGCTGGTTTGAATTTCATCCACACTTGAGCATGTTAATAAACTGTCTTGTTCAGCTAGTAAACAACTGTATATTGCAGAAAGGACAAATATGGAATTTTCTTATATCATAATATATTAGGTCATTATGAACTTGGGATAGAAGTAAAAAGTTAAGAAATATTTCAAAATAAAGACTGGATCTGACAAAAATAGATATTTCAATTTGAATAATAAGGAATGAATAATTGTTAAGTTAAAGGATTTAGGGAACTGAAAATTTGATTGATGGTAATTTTAACATTTGATTGTTGGTAATGTTAATGTTTGATTGTTGGTAATGCTAATGTTTGTTGGTAATGTCAATGTTTGATTGTTGTTAATGCTGATGTTTGATTGTTGGTAATGATAATGTTTAATTGTTGTTAATGTTAATGTTTGATTGTTGTTAATGTTTGATTGTTGGTAATGTTAATGTTTGATTGTTGGTAATGTTAATGTTTGATTGTAGGTATGGATTAATGTTTGATTGTTGGTAATGTTAAAGTTTTATTGTTAGTAATGTTAATGTTTCATTGTTGGCAATGCTAATGGAGAAAGAAAATTTAGGATATATTGCTATTTGCTAAAAAGAAAGGTTTAATATTTAAATTAGGGTCAAGTAAAACTAACACATGCTTTGATTTTATGACTGACAACATAAACTTCAACTTTCAATGTGTTCTAACCCAGTTCTTCTCAAATTTTTTAGTATGGCAGACCGGCAGGATTTTTTCCATTCCACCAGGGACTATTTTTTCAGCACTGACAACGTAGCAAAGTGTAATTTATTTTTTATTTCATTTTATGTAGGGCTAGTATCGATTAATTTAAATTTATCAGTTAACTTTTGAAAAATTACCGAATAATTAATTAATAATTTTGATTAAGGCTTAAAATCAGATGTATGAGTATGACCTCATTAAACTGAAAATTTCAAGGGAAGTAACTAAAACTAGTATTACGCAATGCTTCATTTAAATTGTTTATTAAGTGAAAACAATGTTTTGTTTTTTAAAGTCATTTTCTTTATAAAAAGAACATATTTTAAAGTTTACACTTAAAAATCTTTTTTTTTAAAATGGAGAGGTTTGCACTGCAAAAAAAAACTATTTTAAATTATTAATAATTAATCATTTAATAATAAATCGAATTATTGTTTAGAACATTTTACAGATTAAACAAGAAATTAATTGTTAATTTCCGCACCCCGTATTTTATTGCTGTTGCATAAAAATTATCATAATCTATATATTAAGGTAAAATGGATGAAAATAGTGTATTATCAATAGATTTTTCTGTCCTTTCATGATCACTTCTGCTGATTGGCATTCGTCCGCACACCACCACTTTGAGAAGCACTGTTCTAACTCTATAAGGCCAAAATCCCCCAGTCTGGCATCTTCAAGTAGTGAATTTAGAGACAAGTTCATGTACTCTTTGTCCATAATCTTATTATGTACCGACAACACTTCCTCATTGAACCAACATAATTGTGCATCAATTCTAGTTTACTTACCCCCAAATCCAAGGTTGGGTCGAGCTGAGAACGGAGTGCTCAATCTGGTCACATCAAGACCAGAACTCCTCAGGCAGTCGGCCAGTCGCTCTTGGTGGAAGAGGCAAGGCTCCGGGATATCCATGTTCTTGGGATAACTAGTCAAAAAGTGATTTCTTGTTACACATTTTTACACAAAAAGACTTCCTAGACATGAGTCCAACATTTAATAGACCAAAGTTTTCAATGACTTAAGTGCATGTAAACAAATAATACAGTGTGAATAAAATAAATAAAGAAAAGCATAAGGAAGTATTTTAGCTTTTAAATTTAAAGGGCTCATAACATTGAATACTATACTATTTTTAGAAGATTACTGCTAATCAGCTTTAGAATCTTACAGCATACATGCTAACAATAATTAAACTTGAAATCAAACAGCTAATGAGCCTTTAGTTTTGAATGGTGTTGAGAAGCAACAGTGGCAATGACGCCATTCAAACCTTGGATCAATTTATTTACTGATGAGCCAGTTGAAGTGCATAGAAAACACCAGGTACATTTATTTGAAAGTTATTTATAATTTGCTAGATGAAGACATTAGTTAAGACGTTTAAAAATTAATAGCTGCACATTAATTAATTTTTTTTTAAAAAGATTATAATAATAAACTGGATTAAATATTAATAAATTTTGAGCAACAGAAGTTATTAGAACACAAAAATAGCACACAAAAAATATTTTTAAAAATGTTTTAAAACAACAAACTACAAAAGCAGAGTAAACAAGTCATAGGCCATCTTTTTGAGATAATGATACCACGAGGGCCAGGAATCGGCAGGTGTTAACAATCAGAAACATATTTCTTTTTGACAAGCCCATAGTTTCAAAGTTCAAACAATTCATAGTCTATAATCAAATCATACATCTTTTTTTTTTAATGTAAGGAATTCAAAATTTTATGAACTTGGGAGCCCATGTCTATTGAACAAAGTGATGACATTTTTCAAATAAGATAAACAAGCCATTTATTGTTTGAGGTGTAACAAGAAAGTTTAACTATATTAAAACTGACGAAACATATTTTGCAGACATGCATGCTATGTGTTGTCAAGTTATTACTTTTGCTGTCATTGGTGCTGTCTCTATGTAAAATATTAAGAGGAAGGGGTGTCTTGACTTTTTAAAAATAATTATTTGAGTCATTAGAGGATTTATATTGAACAACAATAAAATTGATGTCAAACTTAAACATCAGAGATTTAAGAATGAAAAGAAGATTGAACCATTGTTTTTTCTAATATATTTAAAAACTAAAGAAAAAAAACAACACTTTTTAAAATAAAGAAATGATGTTAAGGTTCTATCAATGATGAGAAATACTGTTTCACAGAGACTGACACAATACATTCCCAAACATTGTTGCTACAATTTTTGTCAATGTCAAAAGATGAATTAAAAAAAAAAAAAATAGCTTGACAGCTATGATGTGTTGAGATCTGTGCTCTATCTCCTAAGTTTGCAGTGGTACATGTGTGCAGAAACCATCAGCAAAGACATTGTGACACATTTTCAGACTCTAGGACTTTGGTTCATGGTGTGCAGACTTTCTACATGTACAGGCCCAAGACACTTCTAGCTCTGATGTTACATGCATCAAAGTTACTACCAAGTTAGAGGCATTCAAACTACATTATACTAACAAAACTTGTCAGTCAGCCCATATCTTCCATTGAGCAACATTAGCCCTCAAACAGTTTTCATAGCATTTTAATTGAGCATTGTATCAGTCATCTCTTTCAAATTGAATTCATTTTTAAAAAAAATAAAACACCCACATTTTACAGATCTAATTTATCCTCATTTTTACTTACTGTACATACTTGTTCTAAAGCCGCCTTTTTTTGGGACAAAATCTAAGAGAAAAGGTTTGGGGGCTCGGCTTACGAGCGGGTCATAGATAATTTCTATATGTACATTGAATATCGGTGTTGTTATTGTAGATCATCAAGGTCCTTGTCTACATTCTACAAGATGCGAAAGCTTTACCAGAAGCAATAAAATATTTTTGAACATCTGCATTTACTTAATTTATTCATTTTATTTATTTTTGTGAATGTTTTGATAAATTATTTAAAAATTTTTGACTGATTTAGCTTGTAGTTTTAAAAAATGCGTTCAATTTTGTTTAGGCTGTCCTATTATTTTTGGGGATCGGCTTGCAAGTGGGTTACACACTTTTTATATTATTCTATTCCAAAAGAGGGGGCGGGGGTTGGCTTATGAATGAACTGGCTATAGAACGAGTATATACGTTACTTCCCTCTCCACACCTAAATTTTATTTCTTATTCGTGATCTTGTTATAACAGTGCTATTTATCTTGTCCATACGCTTTTTGCAGATCTAATTTAGTAGAGTGTTTTTTGGGGCTTGTTGCTTATGTTAAGATGTTAATTTTCTTTTTCAATGTTAAGACTAATTTTCAAGCCTGAAAAACTTGCAAGTTTGAGAACAGCAACAGTCATCTACTCAAGATCCAGATTTCTGGGCAAAGATTTCATGGAAGAAGAATGAAAACATGCATTGAAGCCAGGTACTTACAGGTGTGATTCTTGAAGTTCTGACCAACTGTAGAGAATAACACAGGTGGGCAAATCATACAGGGCAAAATCTCAGGTGAGAATGGTGGATGTGGAGGGGATACCGGGGTGGGGGCAAAGATGTCATGAACTGAGCAGCTTGATGTGTCCACTGACAATGGAGGTCATGTATAATATTTCATGAGGGGAAAGGGAGGAATGGTGGAGGTGACAAAAATAATGGTGGTGTTGCTGCCAGCTAGTCATATTAGACAAGAATTGAATTAGGTTTCAAGGCAGAGAGTCTAATCTTTGGTAACGTGTGTGCAATGGTGGGCTTAATACAAGCAGAGTGGCAGCTGTCTGCTACTGGACTGTGGGCTCAATATAAGCAGAGTGGCAGCTGTCGGCTATCAAACAATGTGGCGTAGATGCTACTACCAGCTGGGGTAAGTGTGATAACCAGAGGTGATCAATGGAAATATTCTTGCATGCCTATTTTAATACTAACAGACTTTAGAGATGGGATACAAGCTGTTGTAAGATATTAACTGTTAAATGCAGAGAACAAAATCTAATAGCGTAATGGTTGAAGCTATGTAAAATAATTTTTCAACAATACATTTAAATAGTGGAAAAGCAATTTCATTCAATTGCTTTTTATACATTTTCTGCAGGGAATAAGTTTAGTATTCCCAACACTTATCATTTCAAGCACAACACAAAACACAATCATTTATATTAAAAGAAAATGTGTATTAGTATATGAGTATTTCGATGGAGGATATTGCCTTGTGAATTAGTTAGTACATGAATAGCTCAAGTAGGGATATTGTGTTGTGTATTAGTTTATGAATGGCTCAAATAAGGATATTTCCTTGAGTATTAGTTAGCATATGAATAGCTCAAAAAATGGTATTGCCTTGTGTATTAGTTACTACAGGTATAGCTCAAATGAAAATATTGTCGTATCTAACAAGAATTCATCCTAAATAATTTCTTTTTTAAAGTAATTTTCTTGCGTGTATGCATATGATATACCCTAGCTGAAAATTACCAATCTCCAGAGTATAATGCACAGGGAAAATGTCATTAAAAAGATGGTATCGTAATGAAACACTTTAAACAATTTTAAAATTTTGTACATCAACTGAATAGCGAAGTCAATGGAGCGTTCGCCTCACAAGCTGAGGGGCGTGCGATCGAGCACACGCAAAGCAACAATAAAAATGATGAATGACTAATGCTAAGAAAGTCCTCCGCAGACCTGGAAGGGAGTCGGGGCACTCACCAAGGTCTACCAAGCCCCTAGTAGGTTCTAATGAAAACATTTGGAATTAGGACCCCTTATGACCACCCGAAATGGAACTTAATAAAACAACAAAAAACATCAACTTATATTGATGTTAAAGTTACACCAACAAAAAAACTAAAGTATATTTCTCAACAAATCATCAGCAAGCCCTCATCAACTGTTTAGAAAAACCCTGTCAGGCTATTAAAAACAACTTTCCCTATTTTCACTAAGACTTGATGTCTCAAGTGTTATTCTATAAAACAAAATGATGAGGTTGTAGCTTCACATGTTAATCCAGATATTTGTCCATTTTTGGTCCCTATAGTCCCATGTTATAGCACAATATCCACAACATAAAATACCAACTTGACTTTGTGTACCTTGTGTAGTCTTGAAATAAACCAAGATCTACATCACAAGTGAATGTATCTTAACTCTTTCCCTGCAAGTGGTTTTCAGGGGTTTTCACACGTTGGACCCAGACCATTTTGTTAGTTTTATAAATTTTTAAGGGTGATTTTAACTACAGTAAAATTTTAAATAAATGTCTAATACAACAATGTATCTTATATCAAAATGAAGGAAATTGTATATGGAATACAATTATGTAGAAGCAAATACGATATTATCAAAGAAAAATAATTTACATTATAATTTTTGGTGATTAAAATGGGTGTGTTATATTTTCTTTGTTAAAAATCTGAACTTACCAGACTAAAAAAAAGTCTGCATAACTATAATCCTTTTTTTCCTTTAATTATCACAATATCAATTCCTTTTATGAAATAAATGCTTTTTAAATTTTGAAAATATTTCATGTAGTTTACAAGTTATGACAAATTTTATATTGATGATGTTCCATGGTGTGGCGAATTCGTTGTCTAGGGGGATCGAGGTCCGCCCTTAGCCACAGATATCAGTGATTAAGTAACATTAAGTTCATAAGGTTATACGACAAAATGAGACCACAGTCCTTTGCAAGGCAGGCTAAAGTCAAACAAGTCCAATACTATCGAAATAAATCTGTAATAATATGTATAATAAATAAGTCCTTCTGTTTCTATCTACCACAATATCAATACTCTTTTACTATCATTAACAAACCCCCCAAAAGATACTACTCTTCATGTTGATAACATCTCAAACCGCCATTCTCTCTCCATATCCTTTCACTCCTTGTGCGTCTTTGTTTGTAAGACGCACAATAGCCTGGTGCGCACGCTACACTTATGTACCACATTTAAGTCATTATCACACCATAACATCCGACCGTAACACCCCCCTCCTCACGAGCGACCTTAGCAAAAATGTCGCGAGTTTACACGCTATATACGGTGGTGATGTTATGGTGTGTCCCGATCCCTGCTTTACAAACACGCATATCAATGATTAATAATATTGAAATTTAGTGATAGTAACAATAGTTGCAATTACTTAAGAAATATTTTCTATATAATTATAATACTTCACTAAAAAATTGGAACACTTCAAAAACCTTAAATCTCATAACTCCACAAAACTAATCAACTTATGTACTATGAGACAAACCATCCGGTTTTCCTCGTCCCAGTGTTTGTACGACATTAAGACTACACTACCCCATTTTAGAGGATAGCAAAGGTGATTATTACCCAAATACATGTTTTATATTTCCCTAAAAGCAAAAACGAAAATAATCCACATTTTAAGTTTTAACATGCATGTTATCATCAATATGCAATATCAATCACCTTTTTTTAAATATACAATATATACATACGAAAAGAAAACAAAGAAAACTTTTAGCGCCTATAGCACTTGTTCTCATCATTGTATCCTATACGGAGTAATTTTTTTTCATTCAATAATTACTGCCCAATTTATCTTTGATGTCCACATAGTGCATGGAACATACTATAGACCAGTCATTTCTCTCTTAAAAATCTTTACAATACCCATGCTGAAGCCTGTTATGTATATTTTCTGTCCCCATAGTGGGACCTCATATGTATTATTACCGTCCCCATACTGGGACCTGTTATGTTATGGGCTTTACAAACATAAACCTAATACTGAAATTTTTTTTCGAAGCATCACAATAATCATTAATCGTGAAATCCTCATGAACATTAGAATCATCAATAACATAATCTTCATAATCCTGAATATTATAATTCTCAGGACATATCCTCATAAGTACATATCCTTTATTTAAGATTTGCCTTAAGTCTACAGGGCAAACAAAACAATTCTAACATAAAAAATTATGTGTCCTGAATTCAGAAACACCCAATCAATACATGTATAATATTACTTGTAATGAATTCATGTTAGTCTCAACGACAAGAGTGTTTACACAATCATAAAAATTGGGTACATAAGAGACGTCTCAATACATATATAACAATACTGGTTGTGAACCCATATTAGTCCCCAAGGCAAAAAAATACTAACATAATCTACAAAATTTTCGTGCATCTAAGCAACACCTCATCAATCAATGGAATGGTATGAAGTCACTCTCGTCTCGCCGTTCAAAAAAATGTTCCTCTATTACCCACTTCTTTGCCTCTTCCCCTTCTAATCCCAGATTTAAGGCCCTTTTTCTTATCTCGTCCAAATTTGGCAACACCATTATTTTATCTGTCACGTATATATTTATATATATATATGTCTAGTTAGTTATTTTCCAGTATTATTTGAATATCTTATATTTAAAAAAAAGAACATTACAATTTTCCCAATCTAAAATAAATAATGAAATCTGTACTTACTTGTACATGGAAAATACAATACACTCACAATGCGACCATACATAAATGAAAATCCCATGAAATATTTTTGTCCATTGAATATAATACACATAGTTCTTATTCCTCTCAAAGCTATTTCGGTTCTGATTCTTGAAGTCTGGTTCTCGTTGTCTGGTTCACGTTGTCTGGTTCTCGTTTTCTGGTTCTCGTTGTCTGGTTCTGGTTGTCTGGTTCTCGTTGCCTGGTTCTCGATGTCTGACTGGCAGTGGTCGTCTCTGGTTACAAAGAAGTGGCTTGTAGTGTTGGTCTCTGGTCATGAGGATGTGGCTGGTAGTGTTGGTCTCTGGTCATGAGGATGTGGCTGGTAGTGTTGGTCTCTGGTTACTAGGATGTGGCTGGTAGTGTTGGTCTCAAGTTACAAAGAAGTGGTTTGTAGTGTTGGTCTCAAGTTACGAAGATGTGTCTGTTAGTGTTGGTCTCTGGTTACGAGGATGTGGCTGGTAGTGTTGGTCTCTGGTCACGAAGATGTGGCCACAAATAGTTCAATAAGTTTGACGAGCCCCCACTGTGGCGAATTCGTTGTCTAGGGGGATCAAGGTCCGCCCTTAGCCACAGATATCAGTGATTAACTCTTTTTCTCCGGAACAACGCTGCCATCGTTGATTTCACAATGACGTTTCTGCCGGATCAATGATGCCAGCGTTGATTTATTAAAAGGGAATAGTTTCGTTTCTTTACATAGCTATTTAACTAAAATTAGTTTTAATGTATTCTAGAATGATTTCCCTTGAATTAAAAAGTCGGAAATCGGTTGTTTGAACGAGTTTTCACCACGAAAGAAGCGTTTGAAAGGCTTGTTTTCATTTTCGTTTTTACGTTTGTTTACAAACATGGATATTCAACTAGCTCATCTGGTTATTGATCTAATATTATTCTAAATACTACGATGATAAACAAGGTATAGTTTTTTAAAATGATTATTGAGATATTAATTTTAAATTGCCGATGAAACATACGCTTAGTCTTAGTGCTAGTACTAGTAGTAGTCGTTGATAAAAAAAATAAGTTGACAAGTCATCTGTTGATAAACATCATGTCCCACCCACATCTTAAATCTTGATGAATATTTATACTAAAAATAATAATATTGACTATATGTAATGTAATTTGAAAGCTGCTAAACTTTTCACTAAAACTAAGTGCAGTTTTAGATATAATTTAAAACAATTTCTAGTTACAATATGTATAGCTTCAAGTTCCATTGTAAACAGTTCAATTTTTTGGTATAATTTTCCAGTGTGGGTGACCATGGATAATGAGCTCTAATATTATATTTATTTGCTTATTTGAAGTGACATTGTTTCTATTTGGTGCAAAAATGAATATAGTTTCTAAAAAACACTACTTTATTACATTTTAGATAAAAAATCTAAATTTTATTGACTTTGAATGAGGTTTTGTAAAAAAAAATTTTTAATTTATTAAATAAAACTTTATTTTCATTACAACAAAATCATAATATTTTATGGAAATAAGGTCAGGAGTCTAGGTTGCCTAAAAACATCATTCATTTCCCTTTAATTCAATACCAAATATATTATTATCTGTTAAAAAATAAAAAAGTTATTAACATTTTAAGATGGCATGGTAGCTCGCGACAAATTTCCAAAATAGATAATTCCGTCAAAACGTGGAAAATAATTAAGGAGAAAAAGAGTTAAGTAACATTAAGTTCATAAGGTTATATGACAAAATGAGACCACAGTCCTTTGCAAGGCAGGCTAAAGTCAAACAAGTCCAATACTATCGAAATAAATCTGTAAGTTTAATATGTATAATAAATAAGTCCTTCTGTTTCTATCTACCACAATATCAATACTCTTTTACTATCATTAACAAACCCCCCAAAAGATACTACTCTTCATGTTGATAACATCTCAAACCGCCATTCTCTCTCCATATCCTTTCACTCCTTGTGCGTCTTTGTTTGTAAGACGCACAATAGCCTGGTGCGCACACTACACTTATGTACCACATTTAAGTCATTATCACACCATAACATCCGACCGTAACACATGGCAGAAAACTTTTTTCATTTATTTAATTATAAAGAAACACAACTGTCACCACTGCTTTTTTTCCATCTAATGGCACATCATAAGAATGAAAATCTTAAATATATCCCAAAACTAATATTTTATTATTGTTTTCATATTTTTTTGCATCAATAATTCCCATAATTTTAAAAGATAGCAATAAATGCTATAATAAATCGCTATGTTTGTTGAGTAGGCGAGGTCATATCTTTGTTAACAAAATAAAACGAAAGTAGTTGCTAATTTTACACAAATGATTGTAAACACATTGTTTCTAAACAGAATGGAAGTAGAAAAGAGTTACCTGTCATTTACAAACGTAATAAGTTTAATGGGACACTCTAAGCAACAAAATAAACTCAAAAACTCCATTCCCCATTATATAGACCATTGGCACAAATGTGCCCAGGCGAGATCGCCAATATATCTGCAATTGGCAGGGAAAGAGTTAAAGCTATGTTACTGTTACATTGATTTTAGGCTATATGCCAACTCCATTGATTTGATGAAACAAGTTAAACTAAAGAATGTCTCAAGTCTTGTTTTTGTGTGTTAGCTATTTAATAATGATGCCACAAGTCTACACTGATATGGTTGGACACACACAATAAAGGTTGGACACACCCACATGGCTGGACACACACAAGAAATGTTGGACACTCAGACATGGTTGGCCACACCCACATGGTTGGCCACACACCCAAAAGGTTGGACACATCCACATAGTTGGACACACATAATAAGAAATATGGAAACACAAAAGAAAGGTTGGCCACACCCACATGGTTGGCCACACCCACATGGTTGGACACACACAAGAAAGGCAGATGATATACTTGAACATTTCAATGCACCAAGCAAAGTATCATAGTTTGTGGGACATGCAAGCTAGCGTGAGACAACCACCACCACCACCTACAAGCACCAAAATGGCCAACCAAATTGTGCTGAGGATTTATGGCAAACTAATCTAGAAAAACTAATCATGATGACGTAAATGAGGAATGACAAAAAAAAGCTTTGGTTAATGAGGAATAACATAAAACAGCTATGATATAGGATGGCTTGGCTATAAATGATGGGAGCACTTTAGGGTCACACTCGTGATAACTCATTTCAAGACACCATATGGAATGGACACACATAATATATTTAACAAAAATAACTAAATAACTGTAATATGAACATGTTCAAACTAATAATCTGTCTTATCATGAATATAAGCATTACTTCCCCCACCCCCCACACACACTCATTAATATTGTCAGTTAAAAATCATATAAATGAAACAGTCAAATCATTTGTCCAGGATTATTTATTACGGTTGGATTACCTCCCCTACAAGATGCCTAATATACAGCAAATCCCGAGCATGTTATCGTAAATTACTTTTGCTATTTTAAAAATCAAATGATTTATAGTTTATTTATTGTAATTGTTAAGAGATGAAGTCTTTCTATCAGGTTTCAATATAAAATAATTTTTTAAAAATAGAGCAAATAAGTGGCAAAATCTCTTTGCTATTCAAAATAAACAGGAGAATGTCCATATTAGTCAATAAAAGGTAAAACACCAGTATATCTCTAGCCCCAGAAATCAATACATCTTCCCAAGATATCATGTTTATACCCTAGAATACCCCAGAAATCAAAACATTTTCCCAAGCTATCATGTTTATACCCTAAAATACCCCAGAAATCAATATATCTTCCCAAGATATCAGCATATCTATAACCCCATTAATCTACAAGCGAATTTACTTAGTTTTAACACATTGCCATATAATAATGGCTGGATCATTTTAAAAATCAACAATAAACCAATATTTTCCTCCTCTATATTCCACAAAATCACAGCCAAAATGTTAGAATTATAAAACAAAAACTGTACTTTGAATGACAGCAATAGCAAAGCCACACAATCACCAACCTACCTGTGGGGTCGATTGTTGCGGTTGAAGGCAAAGTCTGGTAACAAATGAGGAGTCATGTTTTCACGATTTTCAATGACCTGAAAGGCAGGAAACAAGACGAAACAATGATTCATTTGAATAAAATTAAATTCTTGTCCAAATATCATTTAACAGTCTTTAGATGTACATAGCAAGGGGAAACAACAACTGATAATTTTAGTGGAAGGAGTAGTAATGGGCAATATTTTTCTACAGACTAGAAGAAAATTAACAATTTTTTAAATATATTTTTTTTAAAGTCCCATAATCTCTTTTGTTGAGGTCGTAGGGGATTCTAATGTTTCCATTAGAACATTCTCGGGCTTAATAGACACTGGCGGCACCCATCCCTCTCCAGGTCAGTGGAGGACTTTCTTAGCGTTATCCATTTCTCAACATTTTTATAGTGGCTTTTCGTGGGCTCGATCCCACACCCCTCAACTTGTGAGGCGAGCGCACTATTGACTTCCCTACCCAGCTACAATTTTTATAGCTGCATTATAATTTTTAAGTCTCTCTTTTTGACTTGTATTACAATATTGAACAATAGGAAAAGAAATAAGTTATTATTGTTGTAACAAGACTTGACAATTTTCAAATAATCGTTATTTGATGAAACATTGATTCCCATTTCAGCGGACTGCAAGTGACCCACAGGCCATGAGCTGCCCAACCATGGTCTGATGTATTGACCATCATGTCACTTATTTAAGGCAGCACTGAGCATTGTCTGTGAAAGTTAAATGGGTGTAAACTTGTTTTATGAATGGATGTTATTGAAATAGCGTAGCATACTCGTGAAAACATAAAGCTACTCATTTGCTCCAGTTTCCACTCTAAATATTTTTTTTTATTGTACTTGATATTTATATGGCTTTTGCCAAGTTTTATCTGTAGTATTTGCCATTTCAATTCCAATCCTGCCTATAATTTTACAAAAATCAAAGTTTGATCTAAAAATGTTAGTTTTTAGAAGTAGACTCACCCTGAGCACATGATGATAGAGTGAGCCAGTATTGGTGATTTGGCCCAATATGTTTAGGAAGGCTGCCACTAAGCTATGGATTGCACACAGGTGGGTCACAGGCAGGCTGCTGTTTAAGGCCACTTGCTGGGGAGGAGAGATTTTGATCAGCTCATGACATGAGACTAGATACGAGACAGGAGGTGATACAAACAACGGTGAAATCATTCTCTGTAAGAGTACGTGTGTTATTCAGGTGATACAAACAACTGTGAAATCATTCTCTGTAAGAGTACATGTGTTATTCAGGTGACACAAACAACTGTGAAATCATTCTCTGTATCAGTATGTGTGTTATTCAGGTGATAAAAACAACTGTGAAATCATTATCTGTATCAGTATGTGTGTTATTCAGGTGATACAAACAACTGTGAAATCATTCTCTGTATCAGTATGTGTGTTATTCAGGTGATACAAACAACTGTGAAATCATTCTCTGTATCAGTATGTGTGTTATTCATGTGATTTGTAACTTACACAAGTATTAAGTCCAACCCTACCTATGCCTTGACTCAATTTAATTATTTCAACTTTTTACTATACTGTACTTTTTGTTTGCTATGTTAATTTTATCTAGTAATCTCACTGATTCTATGATCTCACCTGTATGTCCAGCGCTAGTCTGACCAGCTCTATTATGACCTCATCCTGACCGACCTCCATACCTATCAAACACATTGTGCAGTAAATAGCCTCAAAGTTGTCCACACGGTTTGACTCTAACTGGAGGTTCTCTAAGATGTGCCAGTACAACTGCATGCCACTCTAAGGACAAAAATGAAATCAAGACATTATAAGATGTGCCAGTACAACTGCATGCCACTCTAGGGACAAAAATGAAATCAAGACATTATAAGATGTGCCAGTACAACTGCATGCCACTCTAGGGACACAAATGAAATCAAGACATTATAAGATGTGCCAGTACAACTGCCAAGTAAGATAAACCTAAGAATATGTCAGACGAAACAATGTCTTTTTAAATCTTCCAACAATATTTATTAAGACATTTGCTCATGAAGGGCAGAAAAAAAAATTAGATTGTCTGTTATAACACATTTCAGGAAATATAATGGAGAGTCCAAGAGAATAACGACACGATCTATTCCCTTTCTTGGCATAAAGAACACCTTCTATACTTGGAACTTGTGGACTTACAATAAAACAGTTTTATAGGGCTAATTTATTAGGTTAACAAGGGGAGGTCACACTACCAATATCTATACTAATAAAATCCAAAGCCCTCACTCACTGACTCATCACTAATTCTCCAACTTCCCGTGTAGGTAGAAGCATGCAACTTCGGGAAGTTGTTGAGCAGCCTCTCACAACTATAACTGGCATAAAAGAATTTTAAAATTCACACTCATTGGGGCTAGGGGCCCAAAAAAAGTGTGTTTTTTTTCCTTACATGGACTATATAAAATATGAAAATCACCAATTCTCCGATTTCCTCGAGTATGCAGATGCATTAAAATTTGGGAAGTTGTTGAGTACAATCTCCCGATGGTATTATGCGAAATAAATATTTAAATTACCACTTCCTGGGGGCCGAGGCCTAATTGAAGTTTTTTTCCTTATATGAGATATATAAAAACTGAAAATCACTAATTCTCCTACTTCTCGTGTATACTAATTAGTAAGAACATGCTACAGGTTAACATGGACCAGTAAAGTGTGACAGTGGAGGGTAAGATGAGCATGTTAAGGTATAATATTCTTATACAAGATTAAGTTAATGGATGGGTTGAGGAAAGACCATGTGCATTGCATAAGGTAAAAATGGAATTTAAGAAGAAAAAAACAGCAAGGAGATCTGAAGAATGGCCATTTCTTATAGGAAGTATTGCAAGCAAGCAGGAAGGAGTTGTGATAAATGGACATTTCTCTTACCTTTTTCATAAACAGGAGATCATGGCGATTGTTGAGTTTGATTGTAAGATGAAGACTAGTAATATCTTTGGGTATTCTAGTGGAAGTACAAGAAATATCATTAATTCACATCCCAGAATTACCCAGTTTAATCAATATGCTATAGACTGATTAATTATAGCAAAATAAAGTAATGTTATCCCCTTTTATAAATAGCTGTAATTAAAAAATATTATCTGAACTGTAGTAATACATTTAAACAATAGGTGAAAGAGAGCCTTTTCATATAGAGATGTTAAACTATTATCAGAATTGGAGAAACACACTTAGGTGTAAGAGAGACTTCTCCAAATTTGAGTCACCAAATAGGAAATATGTTAATATAATTAGAAAAAAACTTCCTTGGGTTACTCGTTAATTATTTTATTCTAAGTGATATGCATTACGTTATATGTTTTAGTTTGTAGGAATTTCCATGGCGATCAAACAGCGTATGAAGAATTTCTTGAACTATGATCCGCATTCCAGGGTCGTCTATGAGAGAAATACGCAGCAAAGGATGCAGGAACTCTGGGGGGAAGGCCTGTGACAGACTGACAGTCTTGTATTTAGTGGCTACCTGCAGGGTAAGAGGGGGGGTGGATGGATAAAAATTACTCATGTGGACTGGCTATGTTACATTTCATTAATTCTACTAGTATTTGCTGTAATTATCTAGAGAACATAAAATATCTGTCTTAGATTTATTTAATGCCACCAATTAGTGATTCAAGAAATAACAAATTGGTTCTAAAAAAAGGATCTTTAAAAACACGCCTTTATTCCAATGCACTAAAGGGACAGAATAAATTATTCAAACACACAAAAATTTCCTTTCAGTGGCTCATGTCTCTATTAATGCATTGAAATAAAAGTTTGTTTTTAAAATTCCTTTTCCCTACACTAATACTTAGCACAACGACAATGCAATGAACATTTAATAGAATTTTTCTGTAATAAGACTGATGTAGGTGACCCAATGAACTTTCAACAACACCAACCTTTAACAGAGTTCTCAACAAATTGATTGACAGCTGCTTGTCTAGTCTCCTGGGAAGAAATTCAAAGTATTTTATTCACATTTTAAATTGTAAGAAATCTCCATTAAGAATGTATATATTATAAAGTTGTAAGAAATCTTTATCACTAATGTATATATCATAAAGTTGTAAGAAATCTTTATCACTAATGAATATGTCATAAAGTTGTAAAAAATCTTTATCACTAATGTATATATTATAAAGTTGTAAGAAATCTTTATCACTAATGTATATATCATAAAGTTGTAAGAAATCTTTATCACTAATGTATATATCATAAAGTTGTAAGAAATCTTTATCAATTTAAACATAAAGTTGTAAGAATATCTATCAATTTAAACATAAAGTTGTAAGAATCTCTATCAAGAATTTAAATATCAAGTTGTAGGAAATCCCTATCAAGAATGTAAACATAAAGTTATAAGCAATCTCTATTAATAATGTCAATATAAAAAGTTGTAAGAAATCTCTATAAAAAATGAATATATTATAAAGAATATTTCCTACCCGATCTCCTCCTCATTTGTAAACTGTGGAAACTTGCCCATGATAAACATCATTATTTCAATTTTTTGATAGTCTGGCAAATTATTGGCAAACTCACCTAAGGATATAAAGACATCACATATTGAGAAACTTCCAAACTAACTAATGTACACATATTGAGAAACTTCCAAACTAACTAATGTACACATATTGAGAAACTTCCAAACTAACTAATGTACACATATTGAGAAACTTCCAAACTAACTAATGTACACATATTGAGAAACTTCCAAACTAACTAATGTACCCATATTGAGAAACTTCCAAAGTAACGAATTTACCTATATTGAGAAACTACTAAACCAGCTAATGTACCACCGTTGTCTGGGTTGATGTTACCAAGTTCTTTTTAGGCCCTTTTAATTAAGATTGATATTGAAAATACAACTTAAATAATCTGGATAAAGATCAAATCTAAATTAATGTTTGTTCTTTAAACTCCTTCAATTATAATCCAGAGCTAACCCCTCTAATGTATAACAAGGACTGAACGCATTGATTACAAACTGTTACCAATATCTATCTCATTAGTGAGTCAGTCTACTAGTGACATTTAGTCCAACCTACCAAAAGTGTTAAAAATCTTAGCCTAACCTTCTAATAGTGTTAACAATCTCAGCCTCACCTACCGATAGTGTTAACAATCTTAGCCTAACCTACCGATAGTGTTAACAACCACTTCCTCAAACTTAATTTCTTCATTGCGCTGCAGCTCATTAGAGCTCTTCTTGTCAATGGAGATCCTAAGGTGTCGGAGAAGATTGTTGAAAACTTCCAGTACAGAGGGACCTGTCGCAAAAGAAAAATATTCACAAAACTTTTCAATTATGGCGACGAATTATCCAAGCAAGATTTTCTGGAAATCCTTGCGTTTAAAAAAAAAAATATTTATAGTCATGCTACATTCCTAATAACTGTTATTGAGAAATTATTCGTCTTTAAAAACAGGGGCAATTCAATCGTTAAGTAAGCAATTGTTATTTTTTTGTTTTGTCTTTAAAAAAATTTTTCTCCAAGGAGAGATTATGAAAGTCACAGTGAGACTAAGAAGAAAGTCATAGTGAGACTAAGAAACTCATAGTGAGACTAAGAAACTCATAGTGAGACTAAGATAGTCATAGTGAGATTAAGAACAAAGTCATAGCGAGACCAAGAAAGTCCTAGTGAGACTAAGAAAGAAAGTCATAGTGAGACCAAGAAAGTCCTAGTGAGACTAAACAAGTCCTAATGAGACTAAGAAAGTTCAAGGGAGACTGAGAAAGTCAGTGTTACCAGTTGAGTTCCCAGCTGAGATGAGCACTGCCTCATAAAGGACGGTCACTATGCACGTTTTGATACGGGGATCACTTTTAGTATGTTTGTCTACATGAGCCAGTAGCATTTGTACCACCAAGTAGCCATATTGACTCTGGTAGGATAACAAATAATCATATCACTTATATAAATAAATATATATATATATGTATGTAAGTATAAAAATATATACGTGTATATATATGTGTGTGTGTGTATGTATATATCTCTTAATATGCCAAAGCGCGATAATCCGCGGTTTACCGTTTTTTACCAAAGCGCAATAATGCGTGACTCGATAGAACTCTCTTTAGAAATGAAATTACAGAAAATAAAAACTCTTCAGTGCGTGAAATACGATGTTTTCGACTTCCAGCAATGGCGGCTGTTTCCCTCATTAGTGTTATCTCTCGATTTGCAATGTTTTTTGGAAGTTTTTACGTTTTTTTCTCGAAGATGCGATTTTGCTATAATTTATTACTAAAGTAATAGTACTAAACTACAGGTAAAAATAGTTTAAACTCAAAACGGTCTTTTCGGATACATAAAATAACCATTCTTATCCTAGTCAGTATTACAATAATAACATAAATGGATTTTATGCAATTTTACGGTTGATCACAACTCGGGAAATTCTTACGGCACTGAGGCGGAAGTTTTTCGAAAACCTTATGGCACATTAAGAGATATATATCTTTGTATCTAAAATATTTAACAATTATTTTTTGTAGGATCTACTTTGAAGTTAATTATATCTTAAACATTTTAATTTGTAAAAGTTCATGAAAATAGTTTCAAGAGAGATTTTTTCAGGTGCTACAATAAAAAATGAGTTATAAATAGGCCCAGAAACAACAGATGAGTAAAACAAGCTTGGACCTTGGATTACGGAGAAAACTATCTCACTAGACAATTAGGCTGGAGCTTTTTAAATATTAGATTTGTTTTTTACAGTGAAGCACTTTAATTGAGCTGAAACAAGTGAATAATAAATTATACATATTTTTTAAAAACTGATAGATGGCATATAAAGATTACTTAAAGGACCTATAACTATGCTACATTGATAGTGAATAAAAGTCATCATGGCTTAAGTCAAAATTGTCCACAAGCAGAACTGACCTGCACAGAAAACATAATGATCTTAAAAACTCTGACAGCAAAGTCATTCGGGACCCATAAACTGTGATTGTCAAGATGACTGGAAGAAAAAATGAATGGTTTTATATATTGGCAAAGCTAATAACTTCCTATTGTACAATGGGACATTGGGTCATTTTTGTTGTTTGCATGGTTTCAATTAAAATGCCCTTGATTATATATTATCAATCACCGCACGTTTTTCTCAATACTGCATATTTAAATTTTGTTTGAAAGCTTAGAAAAGAATAAAATGAATATGTAAAATATATTAAAACCATCAAAATACTTTAATATCCACTTAACATGTCTGCATGTAGGTCAAAGAAAGGGTACTACAGAAAATGCCATAGGTATTTAAGCTAAAATGAGATTTATTTAAACAACACTAGAAGATTTGGTGAGAAAAACTGATTGTTTTACAGGAATTTGAACAATGATGTAATATGTGATTAATAAAGAAATTTTAAAATATTTATATAGTTCAGAGGCATACCAAAAAAAATGTTATCAAAGAAATCAACCAAAAAGGGTCATATATGAAAAAAAGTGTGCACACTTCTATAGCAGATCTTTCAGTCAACAGAA
This sequence comes from Radix auricularia, assembly GCA_002072015.1. Classification (NCBI taxonomy): domain Eukaryota; kingdom Metazoa; phylum Mollusca; class Gastropoda; family Lymnaeidae; genus Radix; species Radix auricularia. Next base: position 114,864 of record MUZC01000543.1, on the reverse strand, counting down.
AATGTAATGGCCAAGAAAAGCTTGGATGTTAAACATAGCTTACGTTAGCACTGGTGACAGGACAGACTTGATGTTTCCATACGATGCCCGACATACAAGATCACGAAACACAACCTCTGCTAAATGAGCCGGATCATCTTCCTCACGTGGACTGTCCACATCTCCATCTTCACTTGCCGGGCTACAAGAAGGAATGAAATACATGACAATAGACATCATCAAACATATTTTATGAGAACGAATCTTTCTTTTTTAAAAATACACTGTAACCTCTTCCTTGGTAAACCCGACAACCCCATTAAATTTATGTTTTGAGGTGAAAGGTCAAATTCTCTCTTAGCTTTTGTATTTTCTCATCGGTTACGTCAATTCCTTTATGTTGCAGAACAATGATATCTTGAGCACAAAAGTGAGAAAAATTTACAATGCATGCCCTTGACCAATCACCTCATTAAAAAGACTATTTTGTCATAATATTGTGATAAAATTGCACACATTTAGTGTAGTAGACATCTTGACCTACATTTATGTTCTAACATACACAAGGGGAAGAGTAAAATCCTCAAGGTTAATGCCACCAGGACATCACCCATCATGCTTGAAGGAGAAACCCTTGAGGAGGAGGAGAGTTTTGGCAACAAAATGAGGGGTAGGACTGCAATCAGGCTTATACAAAATTAAATGGAAAAGACGTAAACAAGGTAAGGGTTAGCCTGACCGGATGTAACAAAACAGCTAACGTTTCGGCAAAGAGCCTTTATCAACGAACATACAATACACAAATAAAACGAAAATAAAAATAAAAAATAAAATGAAGGAACTTAGCTGCGGTGAAATCCAAAGTTTTGGCAGCATGGTAGATAAACAAGGTGGTACAGATGCCGACATCAAAATAAGGATTGTAAAAGCAAGAGTAGCCTTCCAGCAACTCAAGAATGTTTAGGTCGCCAACAACTTAGGCAGCAAGTTTAAAGTAATGATTTTCAACGCTATGGTGAAACCAGTGCTGCTATATGGAGCTGAGACATGGAGAACAACGGCTGTAAACCTGACCAGAATCCAATCCTTCATTAACAATTGTCTAAGAAAGATTCTCAGAATTCACTGGCGGACAAAATCAGCAACAGGGAACTGTGGCAGCGGATAAAACAGAAGCCCATTGAGGAAGAGATTCTTCAAAAGCGGTGAAGGTGGATCGGTCATACACTAAGGAAACCTGCTTCTAATGCAACAAGGCAAGCCCTGAAATGGAACCCACAGGGTAAATGGAAAAGAGGCCGTCCAAGAAACACTTGGCGCCGAGAATTGGAGGCAGACATCAAGAGAATTGGCCATGAATGGAAGATCCTGGAGAAACTGGCCCAGGATAGGGATGCCTGGAGTTCTCTTGTAGGTGACCTATGTCCTAGGAGGAAGTGCAGATGCCAACGATGATCGGTGGATGTCCCTCATGGACGAGAAGGCTCAACAACAACAAATTTGGAAAGTCAACTTGAAGTGAGTTAATTCTAAATAATTACTTTAAAATTAAAATCTTGTTGCATGTTAAACAGATCTGTGAGATCTATGTTATTACTACCAGATTAAAGCATATGATATCAATAATCCTAAAGGAGTGGTCACCAACCCTTTTTAATGGCAAACGTTAGTTACAATAAATTCAATTATTATTCCTATTATCATTAAAATGCACGATAATTAGGCTTAAAATGATCTTATATGGAATTAATTCAATAATATAATTAAGGTGTTTAAACCCTGCAATGTTGATGTTTTAAGATATCAAAATGTGCCATATGCAGAATAGTTGTCATTGGCAACCATCATTACTGTTCTGTAACTGTTACTATGTACATTCATAGAAGATTGGTGTGCGTCAAAATATATTTCAATTTAAACATTGATAAGGAAAAGCTTTAAATTAATTAAAAATGAGTGAAATTTGGAGATTCAAAAGTATTTCCTAATTTGTATTTATAAATTCAAAATACGTAGGACGCTTATTGATTTCAAGCACTTGTTAATATTGCTGCTATATTGGTAGTCATTTACCTCGATCATCAGTTATCTCAACACTTGTTTTGGCTAACTCCTAAGCCCAGCAACATAACCAGGTTTCAATGTATTTTGAGTTAATCTTAATTCAATTACATATTTTCACACTTAAATTTTAAAAACCTGTAAAAAAACAATGTTTTTGACTATAAATCCATTATTTACGAGACATAAAAGTATATTCATTATAATACGCTTCGCACGTCAATCCAAAATTGCAGTTACGTCTCATATCAAACTAAAAAAAAACAAAAAACTAGTCTGCCTTCTAAATTTCAGCTCCAATTGATCACGGGAATAGGGTTATAAAAACATTTTTAATATAGTGCGCACCGCGTGACAGACTGGTAATTACTAGCATTTACATTTACAGATTGGGAATATATTTTTTAAAAGTATCATCAATATAATACGCACCGCGCGACAGTAAAATATTAAAAAGGTTGTTCAATATAATACGCACTGTGACAATCTAGCACAAAAATTTACATGCTACATAGAGAGTAATTACAGTACATTAGATTGATCTAAAATTTTGATTTATCATTTTTATAATCTGCACAAGCCTGCCTGCTAAATTTCAGCTCGCTAGCATACACAGAAGTGGGTTGAAAGTCGATCCAAAGTTTTTTCGGCAAACAATCAAGCAGACGCCAGTTAACATAGAGGATTTTTTAGAAAGCACAACTTTCTACATGATGCATTTCTATAAAAAATGTTTTATATAATCTGTAAGATTCGTATTTTGATGATTTGTGTGACATTGCAATCTGCCCAATTAATGTATGAAGTGGGTTTTTTTCTTTAACATCTATGAAATTGTGACCAATGTTTCATCTCCCAGTTGGATGTACACATAAAAGAAGGTTTTATTACCATTTTTTCTTAACCAATAAATGCCCATCTATGTAATAACCGAGTGTTCACAATTTGTAAAAAAATATGTTACCTAAGACACATCCATACATGAAACACACCCTGGGTGAGGGGTAAGTAAATTTTAAAAAATAATATTATATGTGCTAAAGTACACTACTTCAGTGCTTCTCAAAGTTGTGGTCCGCAGACTGGTGCTGGACCGTAGGCCAGCTGCTGTCAGTCCGCTGATGTTATCAAGAAAGGACATAAAAATATAATTATAATACGGCAATTGTAACCATTAATACTAACCCTATAGAACAGGGGTGGCGAACACGCGACTCTCGAGCCGCGTGCGGCTCCGGGCCAAAATGAATGCGGCTCTTTGCCTCTTATCATTATTTTGTATACTGTGGCTCTTTGCCAAGTTTGGATTTTGTTTTAGATACATCGTCTTTCAATACTCATTCCTATGTCACAAGTTAGTGGTGTAAGGTGTAAGTTCTGAGTACTTTCTAGGAAAACCCCTGCAAAGTGACTTCCGTCACTTCTGGGAAAACCCCTCTGAAAGTCAATGTTCCTTAATGAGTTCAGCGAAACCCCCTCCTTTAGGTCGAGTCCCTGCATCTCCCAACCTTTTTAAAAGAATGTTTTATAAATAAAGAGGCTCAGTCTTTTCCCGGACACGAGCTAGTGGAGTTTAAAGTTCTTTTCTTTAAGGGCAGGTTAAACCCCTAAAATCTTAATTTTGTGTTAAAATCAAAGCACCGGTCCATTCTGACTGACACTCATGTAAAGGAACTGCTCCGAGTGGCTACAACTGAATACAAACCTGATTTGCAGAAGTTTACTGAAAACAAAAGATGCCAGAAATCCCATTGAGATTATCATCCCATCACTCCAACAAGGTAATAAAAAACACCTGACTGAGCGTGTTTAATATATTATTGTTAAAATTATATGCTTTTGTGTGGTGTGACTCTCACAGTTTAAAATTTTGGCTCTTTTTGTCGAACTTGTTCGCCACCCCTGCTATAGAATATGTCAAATTTTCGGCAATAATCACATAAAATGAAAAAAAAAAAATAAATAAATTACATTTTGCTACCATGTTAGTACAGGGAAAATAGTTCACCGGTACCTGATGCAATAAAAAAATTCATGCCGGTCTGCGACACTAAAAAGTTTGAGAAGCACTGCACTACTTCATCTAACTGTTGTTTTTAAAATTAAATTTAAATTTAAGGACAATCCAAGTTGGACTAATATGTGTTGCAAAACCAGGTAAGATCAAAATTTTACTTCTATAGTTTTGGCCACATTCTAGGTATTGCCATTTGAATATGAATATGAAAAATGTGTAAACCAAGGGACAAGAGGCTAAATATGGGACAACAAGAAACTAAGACTAGGACAACATGAGGCTAAAACTAGCACAACAAGAGGCTAAGACTAGGACAACAAGAGACTAAGACTAGGACAACAAGAGGCTAAGAGCAGGACAACAAGAAGCTAAGACTAGGACAACAAGAGGTTAAGACTAGGACAACAAGAGGCTAAGATCAGGACAACAAAAGACTAAGACCAGGACAACAAAAGCCTAAGACTAGGACAACCAACAAGAGGCTAAAACTAGGACAACAAGAGACTAAGACTAGGACAACAAGAGGCTAAAACTAGGACAACAAGAGGCTAAAACTAGGACAACAAAAGACTAAGACTAGGACAACAAGAGGCTAAGATCAGGACAACAAGAGGCTAAGACCAGGACAACAAGAGGCTAAAACTAGGACAACAAGAGGCTAAGACTAGGATAACAAGAGGCTAAGACTAGGACAACAAAAGACTAAGACCAGGACAACAAAAGACTAAGACCAGGACAACAAGAGACTAAGACCAGGACAACAAGAGACTAAGACCAGGACAACAAGAGACTAACACTAGGACAACAAGAGACTAACACTAGGACAACAAGAGACTAGCACTAGGACAACAAGAGACTAACACTAGGACAACAAGAGACTAGCACTAGGACAACAAGAGACTAATACTAGGACAACAAGAGACTAACACTAGGACAACAAGAGACTAGCACTAGGACAACAAGAGACTAGCACTAGGACAACAAGAGACTAACACTAGGACAACAAGAGACTAGCACTAGGACAACAAGAGACTAACACTAGGACAACAAGAGACTAACACTAGGACAACAAAAGACTAAGACCAGGACAACAAAAGACTAAGACTAGGACAACAAGAGGCTAACACTAGGACTCACTCATGATCCTGCATGTTGTACAACAGAGATGGCACTATCTTGTCCATGTGGACGGCCTCCCAGATGTTCACCTGCAGGTCATCACTGATGGTCTTCCTCACAACACCTTGCAAGCCTCGCAGTCCGGCCTGTCTCAGCCTGCGGCGACAGCAAAAAACACTTAAGACCCGCTCTAAAATTGTTGGCCGATCGACGATGACCATTTCCACTCAGAGTATATATAAGAGACCTGAGCAACATGTCCCGCCAGCTACTTTCTTAAGTCAAGCCTATTCAGTTTCTCACCACACTGCATATTTAAAGAAAAAAACTGGCCAATTACATTAAAAAGCCATTCCATTTTATCATCTGTTTTGGTCATGAGAATGAAATGAGATGCTATCCCACTGTCCATGATTTTATAACATCAATGTTGAAACACAAGTGTTATGTTCTATATTATACAATTGATTTCAAACACAACTGTTATTTTCTATTTCTATATTATAAAATTAATTTCATACACAAGTGTTATATTTCTTTATTACTGCCCTTCATGTTGCCTACTTTAAAACAATGCATGCTATGGTGGAATAATTCAATCATTACCAACATTCAGCTTAATATTTCAGGTCCCAAAGAAAAGCACTTAAAACATATCCCAAGACCACTAGTTTGAGAACCACTTTGCCTCCGTTCATCTACAGAAAGACACTAGCCTGTATTATTTGCAGTAAAAGTTAAGAAATCCAATCAGATGGACATGGATTAAGGAAAAGTCTGAATGGGCCATCAAACACAAACTACATTAAATCAGTGTCAGAAAACCAGACTGTGCTCTTTAGTCCATCTACATGATAAAACAACATGAACACATCCAGTCTTTGGATGGACCTGACATCAAAGTCAGAGGTAATTCTAACCTAGTAGGACGGGCAGCTCATCTTTAACTCTCACTCACACAGAGCCAGCAGCCAGCCACACTGGACCAAGTATTGATTTCTATTGAAGGCTGAGCTACATTCTTTTCACACTACCACACTCTCAGTTAACTGTCAAGATGAAGTGTGTGTGTGTGGGGGGGGGGGTGTACATTCTCTTCACACTACCACACTCTTGGTTAACTGTCAAGATGAAGTGTGTGTGTGTGTGGGGTGTACATTCTCTTCACACTACCACACTCTCAGTTAACTGTACAGATGAAGTGTGTGTGGGGTGTACATTCTCTTCACACTACCACACTCTCAGTTAACTGTCCAGATGAAGTGTGTGTGTGTGGGGTGTACATTCTCTTAAAACTAACACTCTCAGTTAACTGTACAGATGAAGTGTGTGTGTGTGTGTGGGGTGTACATTCTCTTCAAACTAACACTCGCAGTTAACTGTCAAGATGAAGTGTGTGTGTATGTGGGGTGTACATTCTCTTCAAACTACCACACTCTCAGTTAACTGTCAAGATGAAGTGTGTGTGTGTGTGTGGGGTGTACATTCTCTTAAAACTAACACACTCAGTTAACTGTACAGATGAAGTATGTGGGGGGTGTACATTCTCTTCAAACTACAACACTCTCAGTTAACTGTCAAGATGAAGTGTGCGTGTGTGTGGGGTGTACATTCTCTTCAAACTACAACACTCTCAGTTAACTTTCAAGATGAAGTGTGTGTGTGGGGTGTACATTCTCTTCACACTACCACACTCTCAGTTAACTGTCAAGATGAAGAGTTTGTGTGTGTGGGGTGTACATTCTCTTCACACTACCACACTCAGTTAACTGTCAAGATGAAGTGTGTGTGGGGTGTACATTCTCTTAAAACTAACACACTCAGTTAACTGTACATATGAAGTGTGTGGGGGGTGTACATTCTCTTCAAACTACCACACTCTCAGTTAACTGTCAAGATGAAGTGTGTGTGTGTGGGGGGGAGGGGGGTACATTGGGACCACACTAAAACACCTTCAGTAAACAACAGTCATATGTTATGATATTAACTTCTTGCCTTCACCACCACCAACAAAGTGATATAATGACATCACAATGAACTTCTTGCCTTCACCACCAAGTATCTCCCACAGGATCAATGAAATCCTCCCTATCCCAGCTCAGGCCTTGGAGTAAGATAAATGAATCTACATGATAACGTTTTCAAGCTAAGCTGGAGATTTTCAAGCTAAGCTGGAGAAATCAGGATTGTGTGAGTCAGGGAAAATCAATAGGTCAATGTGAAACAGAATAAAAGTTATTTCTTCTCATAAAAATAGGATGGTGTGTTCAACACAGGGAAAAATAAAATATTTTTTTTATTGATTCATGTTACGAGAGGGGTGCAGAATGGAGCAAGTCTGACACCACATATCATGGTAGCAAATTGCAATAGAGTAAAAAAGTTTCTCAAACAAATAAAAATTTTCAACGCTTGAATGGATATCACCTCTTGTTGCTGAGGCTTGAATAAATAAAATGTTGAAAAAAACACACAGCAGAGATTTATCATCAGAAAGAGAGAGAACCAGGCGGATTAAAGAAATATAGTGACTGATCTAAGAGTGCGAGTTACACACAGCATCTTGAAATGTACACCAATAGTTCTCATGGAACATATCTAAAAATGATTAATTAAATCATTAGGTTGTCATATCACTTAATATATCATGACCCATCATTACGGACCCAGCCTAAAACAGCCCCTGTCAAAATGGCCTCGGCTAAAACGGCCCCTGACAAAATGTTTACATTGTATAACACAATTTAACTTTTTTGCATTTTAATCTTTTATATATCTTTTCCCTTTTTAAGAAAATGGTCAATTTGTAAAATTATTTCTTATGATGTTTTAGTATTTCTTCTCAACAAACAATAGTGCCTGTGTATCATATAGGTTAACTGTAATTAAATTGTGATGTTACTTTTATTGTTTCTTGTGAACTAAACCTGACACTGAATCGGAGAGTAAAAATACTAATATGCAGTGTAATACTTGATTGTATTTATATTCCATTTAGACTTGAACAACCTGATATTTACCTTAACATACCCCCATTTCATAATAACTACCCTACGTCATTATATTTGAATTAGTAAAACACCCTGTGACAGATGGTCAATCTAAAATCATGTGAGAGGTGGTTAGTCTAACACCATGTGACAGGTGGTCAGTCTAACACCATGTGACAGGTGGTCAGTCTAACACCCTGTGACATGTGGTCAGTCTAGCACCATGTGACAGGTGGTCAGTCTAACACCATGTAACAGGTGGTCAGTCTAACACCCTGTGACATGTGGTCAGTCTAGCACCATGTGACAGGTGGTCAGTCTAACACCCTGTGACAGGTGGTCAGTCTAACACCATGTGACAGGTGGTCAGTCTAACACCATGTGGCAGGTGGTCAGTCTAACACCATGTGACAGGTGGTCAGTCTAACACCATGTGACAGGTGGTCAGTCTAACACCATGTGACAGGTGGTCAGTCTAACACCCTGTGACAGGTGGTCAGTCTAACACCATGTGACTTCGGCATCCTTCCATCTCCCGAGACGATGGTGCATCACCGTTAGGTTGGGTTGCATTTTCTCGTGTGGCTGTGCAGTCCTATCCGTGAATGACAGTCTTTACCACAGTTTTTACACACGAGTTCTGTGCATCCAAATGTTTTGGCCTTTCTCCTAGCTCTTCTGTCTGCAGCCTCCTCCATTCTTCCCTCCTCGGCTACTATGACGCCCTCTTTGACAACCGTGCGCCACGTAGAACGGTCATCTGCCTTGCACTCCCAGTCGCTTGTATGGATTTTGGCTGCTTTCATGTCCCTTTGACAGACATCTTTAAAACGCAAGCGTGGACGACCTGTTTTCCTCTTTCCTGAAGCAAGTTCACCATATAGGAGGTCCTTCGGGATTCGGCCGGGGCTCATTCTTTTAACATGTCCTAGCCATCTCAGGCGTCTTTCGCTAAGAATTGAGAACATGCTTTGGGTATTGGCACGCGATAGGACCTCACTATTAGGCACCTTGTCTTGCCATTTAATACCAAGGATACGTCGCAGGCATCGCAAATGGAAGCTGTTAAGCTTGCGCTCTTGGGATGTGTAGGTGGTCCATGTCTCGCTCCCATATAGTAGTGTACTGATGACACAGGCTCGATAGACACACAGTTTGGTTTTCTCCGTTAGCTTGGTGTTTTGCCAGACACGCTTATTTAGTGTGGCCATTGTGGCAGCTGCCTTGCCAATTCTGCTATTTATCTCTTCTTCAACGGACAGTGTATTGGAGACCTTGGACCCCAAGTAGGTGAAGCTGTCTACAACCTCCAAGTTTTCATTATCAATTTTTATGGTAGGTGGAGGTCGGGTGTCGTGGGCCATGATGTTTGTCTTTTTCAAGCTGATTTGCAGACCAAATTCTTTGCAGGCATTGGCGAAGCTTGACACGAGTTGTTGCAAACCAGTTTCTGTGTGTGCTGTTAGTGCCGCATCATCCGCAAATAGTAGCTCACGAATTAGGACATCTGTCGTTTTGGTCTTGGCTCGGAGGCGGGCAGTGTTGAAAAGTCCTCCATCAGCTCTGGTGTGTAACCAGATTCCCTCGCTGCTATCNTTGAATGCGTATCGAAGAAGCACAGAGAAGAATATTGCGAACAGTGTTGGTGCGAGTACACAACCTTGTTTAACTCCGCTGCTGACTGGAAAGGCTTCTGACTTAGCTCCATCGAACTGCACTGTGCCTTGCATATTTTCATGGAACTGCTTGATGATGGTAAGTAGGTGAGGGGGACAGCCGATTTTTGCCAGTATTTGGAAAAGCCCGCTGCGACTGACTAAATCGAAGGCTTTTGTAAGGTCCACAAAGGCAACGTATAGTGGCATCTGCTGCTCTCTGCATTTTTCCTGGAGCTGTCGTATGGAGAACACCATGTCTATGGTAGACCGACCGGACCGGAAACCGCACTGAGATTCTGGATAGACACGGGATGCTAGGCTCTGTAAACGTGTTAGTATGACACGGGCATAGGCCTTTCCTACAATACTAAGGAGTGAAATGCCGCGATAATTATTGCAATCACTCCTATCGCCTTTGTTTTTATATAGTGTCACTATATTTGCATCTTTTAGGTCTTGGGGGATGTAGCCCTGTTCCCAGCAGAGGGAGAGAATCTCGTGCAATGGTTGGAGTAAAGCTGTCTTGCCACTCTTTAGCACCTCTGGTGGTATTCCATCATTCCCAGGCGCTTTTCCACAAGCTAGGCTGTCGATTGCTTTGCTCAGCTCTTCCTGTGTGGGCACGACATCAAGTTCTTCCATGAGTGGCATATCTGGGATGTCATCTAGAGCGGTGCTGGAGACTGTGGTAACTGTTGAATACAATTCCAGATAATGCTCAACCCACCGTTTTAGCTGTGCTGCCTGGTCTTGGATGATTTCTCCACTTTTGGACTTTAGGGGAGCAACTTTGGACGTCAAGGGGCCAGTTGCTTTTTTGATGTTTTCGTACATGCCTTTTGCATTGCCCATGTCTGCAGCTGATTGTATGCTGGAGCAAAGGTTAAGCCAGTAGGCATTGGCACATTTACGTGCAACTTTTTGGGCAAGTGACTTTGCTGTCCTTAAGGCATGCAACCTGTCTTGTGTAGGCTTTTCCTTGTAAGCTATAAGAGCTTTCCTTTTGGCTGCAGTGACAGGTTTCATCTCATCCCAATGTTCATCAAACCAGTCCGAGTTTTTGTGAGATTTTGTGCCAAAGGCTTGTATTGCGGATGTGTAGATTGTGTCTCTGAGATGCGTCCATTTGGAGTCAATGGTAACGCATGGGGACATCTTTGAGAGACCTTCCTTCACCTTGTCTGTGAACAGCTGCGTTGTCGCAGGGTCGTTCATGCAGGAGGTATTGATACGTGGACTTCCCTTTTTCTTAGTGTGGTACGAATGTTTCCTCATAATACGTACCTTGCTGGCGACAAGGGAGTGATCCGTGTCACAGTCGGCACTGTGATAGCTGCGAGTGAGTAGGACGCTAGCTAATTGTACACGCCTGGTGATAATGAGGTCCAGCTGGTGCCATTGGCGGGATCGAGGATGTCTCCAGGATACTTGATGTATCTCCTTGCACTTGAAGTATTGTTTACACACAAGCCTCGTGAACAGCACAATTCCAGAAGCCTCTGTCCATTTTCATTGATTTTTCCTCTTCCAAAGAGTCCAAGGCATGTAGGCCAGGCTTCGTGGTCACTCCCCACCCTAGCATTAAAATCTCCTCGGAGATAGATTGCCTCGTCTTTGTGGATGCTGGCTATTGCCTGGTCTAACGCTCCATAGAACTGGTCCTTATCTTCCGGAGTTGCATAGAGGGTTGGGGCATACACACTAAGAATGTTTGCTGGGCCCACAGCTGTTTTGACTCGTATAGTGAGGATTCTCTCCGTGCCTGATGACGGGGCTTCAATGAATGGTAGAAGCGTGTTCTTAACAGCGAAACCTACACCATGCTGTCTAGGTTCGTCTTTTGGTCTGCCTTGCCAAAAGAAGGTGTAATTGGCCTCTTTGAGTGAACCGTTTTCTGGGAGCCTGGTCTCCTGAAGGCATGCGATGTCAATCTTTAGCCTTTTGAGTTCTCTGTCAATTATTCCCATCTTCCGTGTGTCTTTTATTGACTGCAGGTCATCAGTGATGACTGGACACATAGTCCTCACGTTCCAGCTAGCAATTCGAAGAGCTGGAGTCTTCTTTTTCTTTTTTGTGTTTCTTGGTGCAGGGCTTAGTGGCCCACTTGTTGGTCAGTCTAGCACCATGTGACAGGTGGTCAGTCTAACACCATGTGACAGGTGGTCAGTCTAACACCCTGTGACAGGTGGTCAGTCTAACACCATGTGACTGGTGGTCAGTTTAACACCCTGTGACAGGTGGTAAGTCTAACACCCTGTGACAGGTGGTCAGTCTAACACCATGTGACAGGTGGTCAGTCTAACACCCTGTGACATGTGGTCAGTCTAGCACCATGTGACAGGTGGTCAGTTTAACACAATGTGACAGGTGGTCAGTCTAACACCCTGTGACATGTGGTCAGTCTCGTACCATGTGACAGGTGGTCAGTCTAACACCATGTGACAGGTGGTCAGTCTAACACCATGTGACAGGTGGTCAGTCTAACACCATGTGACTGGTTGTCAGTTTAACATCCTGTGACAGGTGGTCAGTCTAACACCATGTGACAGGTGGTCAGTCTAACACCATGTGACAGGTGGTCAGTCTAACACCATGTGACAGGTGGTCAGTGTAACACCATGTGACAGGTGGTCAGTCTAAAACCCTGTGACAGGTGGTCAGTCTAACACCTTGTGACTGGTGGTCAGTGTAACACCCTGTGACAGGTGGTCAGTTTAACACCCTGTGACAGGTGGTCAGTGTTACCATTTGACAGGTGGTCAGTCTAACATCATGTGTCAGTCTAGGTTATACTGTCTACAAATTTCATGCCTGGAAATGATATGGCACACTTGGATTTAGCTGGAGATTAAACTCTAGCCTAGAAGCTAGGGATCAACACAGTCAAAAAGTTTGAAATTGAATGCTTACTTATTTAAAATCCTTTGAATTTTTAGATAATATATCCATTTTGACATTATAAACAATGATTTTTTGGACATATTTATGCACTTTATAAAAATAAAATAAAAAAGTAACTTGATTCCCTTAATTGATAATTATTTAAAATTCAAATGTTATTGAGTGTACCAAATATTAGGTAGATTTTGTTTATTGAGTGGGCCAAATATTAGGTAGATTTTGTTTATCGAGTGGGCCAAATAATAGGTAGCTATTGTTTATTGAGTGGGCCAAATATTAGGTAGATATTGTTTTATGCTATTTTTTAACCCTTAATGTGTTAAAGTGCGGTAATGTGCACCACTTCGTTTTTACCAAATCGTGGTAAAGTGTGCCTCGATATAACTATCTTTAGAAATGAAATTACAGAAAATAAAAACTCTTCAGTGCGTAAAAAACTATGTTTTCCACTTCCGGCAATGGCGGCCGTTTCCCTCGCTAGTGTTATCGCTCAATTCGCGAAGTTTTTTGGTAGTTTTTACAGGTTTTTTTTTTGAAGTTGCAATTTTGCTATACTTTATTACTAAAATAACAGTACTAAACTACAGGTTAAAATAGTTTTAAACTCATTACGGTCTTTTGGATACATAAAATAACCATTCTTATCCTAAAAGATGAAGTCCGTATGACAATAATAATATATTTGGATTTTATGCTATTTTTTAAATTTCATAACCAGTTGATCGCAATTGGGAAATTCTTACGGCACTGAGGCGGAAGTTTTACAAAAACCTTATGGCACAAGAGGAGTTAATATACAATATGATCTCAAATACCAACAAACTTTTTTAAAAAAGAGACAATTTAAATTCTAGACTAAAATTCATTTTGTAATGTGGTGAATTAAAAAATTCCAACCAATAATTTAATGAATAGCATAAACTAAACTATTTGTTGAATGCTTTTCTTTTTAAAAATATTATTTGTGTTTATTTCGATCAGTTATCAGTTGTGTGGTGACATGAAAAGACAAAATAAAAGTACATTGATCAAGGGGCATTACTTACTCTCTTCTCGTGACAGGGTTTTTGTGATTGTTGTGGCAGAGTGAGCTGAACTTGGACACAAAGAAGTCATAACGTCTGTGGTAGGACGGTGCATCCTCCTCAACGTTGGCAAATTTTACAAACTAGAAAATAAAGGTCATCTACACAGTGAATCCTTGAATAGCTTTACACCACAAAGTCTAATTATCTGTTACATTACATTTTACTCTAGGTTATGTCAGGCTACTAGTCTAACCCTATTATAAATAACCCAGATAAAATACCAAAATATACACTTTATAGAGATTCTTAAAATATGACAAGGGCTTTGGTATGAAATTGTTTAGTTTAAGGACATTTCCATTTACAAGTAAGAAATATGTGGAGTAAAAAGGAATTAAAGTGTTGAATTATAAATTAGTTGAAATGGATGAAAAAAAAATCGATGGAAAACTTGTGTGGATACTTTTGCTTTTTTTCAAGTGACTCCCCTCCCCCTTCTCACATTTTATCTGCCATTGCTTGCTGAGTTAAACTATAAAAACCCTGGTGCAGATACAAAACTATTTTATTGACTTACAATAATATATTTTAGTTTTAAAAAACATTCTTATCAACATAAAACATCCTATACTCATGTGCTATGAAACATTCCAATACTCAAGCGCTATTGAAACCAAATTTATTTCTTTAATAAGAATGTCACTTACTAGAGCCAAGCAAAAATTTATGCAAACTTGTAAAATTTATATTTGATTTTAGGCACTTATGGCGTATGGCCATGAAGGATTCTGTAATTGTTTTCATGGATAGAGAATAAAAATAGTATACCATGACAAAAATAATTGAAATCTAAACTTGCATGGAAATAAATTGTTCTCATAAAAGCTAAAATTCTAATGATCGGTTCAAAATGACTCTTTGATCTGAATAATAAGATAATTTTGTATCAAAATTTAGAAACTTGGCAGCATTTAATGATGTAAAAAGAGTCGATCATTAAGAAACTATTGTTAATCAAACATAACTTCTAATTAAAACTAAATAATAACCTTACAGCACATTTTACTGGTTAAAAATTCCTATCACGTTATTACGGTGATATGTTTTCAGAAAACAATTTAATATTTTTGTCATGTTGGAGGATATGAATTTCTCATTCTTAATTCAGAACCAGGATCTTTATCTTGTCTTATCCATACAGAAGATTATTGCATTCACACCATTGCAGACCATACCAGTCTGTTGGCAAGTGAGGTAGCATTCACAGGCCTTGGCTTAGATGATTCCAACGCGTTATCCAGCTTCCTTTATTTCCCTCCCTCACTAGTTTTAGGTAACCATTCGGAGCTGAGTGGACTCAGGGACCACCGTGCCCCAACTTATACTTGATTAATTAACTAAAATATAATTCCATAAATTGTTATCTAAATTTTTTTTCATTTAAACTCATCTACAGACAAAGATAACAATGCAATAAATGACAAGACTTAAACAATGGGATTTTTAAAAATAAAAGATCTGCAATCTTAACAAATTTAATTTTAAAAAATTATTATTGAATGCTGAAAAACTTTAACAAATTTCCCCTTATTTTCATACTATCTAGAGATTATTTTACATTAACTGAAACACATTATTCAGCAAGTCATCACATTATTAACTTGATACTTAAAATGACTTTTGGGTTTTTTAAAATACTTAGGCAAACTATCTTAGCCACACAGAGAGGACAATTGTTTAAAAAATGAGAACTTTCAGGTTAACAGTTGAATTTTCATAGCTAACTCAGCACCATGGTTCAATCATGCCTCACGACTTTCTCATGGAAATGTATCAGTATAAAAAAACAAAACTAGATGTAACAAAAAAAGTGTTCAATGATTCTCAACATTCCTAATGAAGCTAAGAAAGTGCCCCAACTTACTGATGATGTAGCCCTGGTCTGCATGTTTGGATCCCCACATTCAAGAAGTTTTTGAACCATCTTGAGAAAACTTTCCACAAAAAGATTGAGAGAGTGTGCATGGCAAGACACTAGAAGCTGGTCTAAAATCTCCATAGAAATAAAAACATACCTAGTAAAAAGAAAAGAAATTTAAAATAAGTTTTAACTGATCTAGAAAAAATACTCTTTCATCATTAATAATTCTGGAAAATTGAAAATAAGGGGAAAAAAACAACTAAAAGATATCAACATTTTTTAAAATGTTTGAAGCTCCATTTAGGTCATTTGATTTAAAATTATTATCATTCATTTTTGT
Source organism: Radix auricularia (assembly GCA_002072015.1). Taxonomy (NCBI): domain Eukaryota; kingdom Metazoa; phylum Mollusca; class Gastropoda; family Lymnaeidae; genus Radix; species Radix auricularia. The sequence goes on along the minus strand of MUZC01000543.1, from coordinate 98,850 downwards.
GTTTATTTACTAGTGTAAAAAATCACATTTAATTTCTAGTGTAAAGGGTCATATTTATTTTCTATGATGTGGTAATTATTACCTAGCACACATATCTCATAAAATAATTTGTTCAGTAAATAACTAATCCCCAAAACCCAGCATACGATCAGTTATGTAAATCAGGTTACTCCCACTTACTCCGATCTATGTCTGCTTATGTCAGTACTGAGCTTCCTCTCTAAATATTGGCCGATTCTATCCAGTTTTTCTGGCCGTGAGGATAATGCATAAAATGTCAGCTTTTCCATATTGCTTTTCACAAGGCCTTCCTTTTGTAAAAAAAAAAATAAATAAATAAAAAGATTATTAAGCTTAATAAATTTCACAAAATTAGTTTTTATGTTAATGATATATTTAAAAAAAAATTAATTTAAAAAGTTACCAGTAATAAATTACCTGTGGATTTGCTGGAAATATGTTGTCTACAAGCCTTTTATAGCGTGGCTTTAAAGCGGAGCAACATCCGCAAAATCCTGCAGAGTAACAATATTTAAGAATAACAATAAATGAAATAAATGTAAGAACACATTTTTTTGCAGTTTAAGCATGGTAGACAAATATCTTAAAACTTATTTGAAATTTTGAAAATATAATGGAAGTTTACCAGTAGAACTTTCAAAGGTATCTTAGACCTCATATTTTATTGAAATAATTTTGAAATTATATACCATTGTTTGACTAATATGATGATAAGGGTTTCTTATTTAGCTCTATTTGTACAAGCTAGTGTAGCATACCCACAGACCACAGCCAATGTTTCCTTTAAGCTGTGTGACTGAGCAGATGTCTGATCAATGCCATGCTGCACTTTAGAATTAACACCCAGAAAATTTTGTAAATTGTTGCACTAATGGATGCTGTGAAACTTTGCATACAAGTCCTTTTTTTTTTACTTTGCACAAGGACCAACTAACAGTAGAGACAACATTGCTCACAGATTTTCAAAAATTAGCTTAAATAAATGATATTTCATGTGATAAGTTGTCAAACAATGTGTTGGGATTGTACATGCCAAGCTGTTTGGATTAAAAACAGTCCTTAACAGTGATATAAAAAGTGAAATAAAAGGGGATACGTTTTTTTTAAAAACATAATTTGTAATTTTTTCTTAATACAATTTTATATGATTAAATGAATGTAAACTGTGTCTGCTTGATATGTCTTGTTATTAAACTCCCATACACTGCAGGTAGACTTTAGAATATTTAAATATCATAGATTCCATACTATGGTCTTTATTACTTAATATTATGTAAGTAGAACATATAGACCAGGCTGGCTAGTTTGGAATGTGAAATGGCAAGGGGGGATTATAAGACACAATTTCCAGTAGCTTTTGTTTACTTCAACTATTGTCAGGTACCCATCAGAGCTGGGTGGACTCAGGAACACCCTTAAACCACGGAAATAAAAAATCAAAGGTAATTTGGAATATACCAAAAAGATTTCAGCATTCTAAAGACTAATTAATAAAAGTAAAAGGTAAGATTTCAAACTCACAGAAAAATACATAATTCTCAAACAATTAAAAAAAACTCTGCAGATGTACACTCAGTTGAGTAGCAGGGATCCGCCCAGGGTGGCACACATTTATAGGGCAGCATTTGTGGGCATTTGAAAAGTAAAACTATTTCTAACCAACGCCCTTTTTCTTTTGAGGAAGGGAAAACCAAGGTAAAACAAAAATATTCTTAATTTTCAGTCTTAAATAACGGATTTGCCCAACATTTGTTTGATTAAATAGTGGTTGTTATAACTAACGCAAAAATGTTCAAAAACTTAAAATCACTCAAAAAAGGTATCGATTTGTTAGGAAAATTAAGCATAATATGTCACAGATGACAATTTTATAAGAGAAAAAAAAAAAAACCCACACATCACAGCTGGGCCAAATAATATGAACTATTAATATGCACAGGATTTTGACATGCGCAGAATTATGCGCTAAAATGACATGGTGGTTCAAATATTGTGTTTAACTTGCAAGTAGTCATTTATATTACTGTTTCAGTTTTAAGAAAATTATTGTAAGGTAACTTACTAAAAAATTAAATTTATTTCGTTTTTATTGCATTAAAGTAGCACACATAATTTGTGTTTTTCATTAAATTACAGTTATTCATTAAAAATGTTACACCTATCAAATAAAAGTAGTGTGTAAATAATTTGAGTTCATCTATTTTTTTATTATTACAGTCGAAACCGCTTAAGTCGACGGCGTTGGGGTATGAAAAATGGCATCGACGTAACCGATGATCGAGTTAAAGCGAAAACCAATATGGTGGCAAAATATTAACATGCGGTTGAAATTTCTTTATGTACATGTTGTGCGTTAATTAGTGATGGGACGATTAATCAGAATCGTATCGGAATATCGGGACCCTATTTCTTCACTCTTTCTTAAGGTTGTTAAGACCGTTCGTTTTTAAAGACCGTTTAAGTTTAAATATAACGCCGTTTTGCTGTGATTCCCAGATTGAGCGATGCTGTGCCTTCGAAGCCACTTGCTTGATTTTCCTTACAAGCTACACAAATATGTAACCTACACATCCCCTCATTGTCCCCGAACCATTCTCTTCTGGACTCGGAATGGTCTATCGTGACCTATATATGACTCATGACAAAGCGAACTCTTCTCTTATATAAACGTACACAAATAAATTAGGTACTCCTTTTGAACTTTAGAACCTTCAACTTTGACATATTTTAATTAATTCTAACCAATAGTTAAATGGCTTTTGCACACGGCTACTTCTTATGAATGAAACAATGAGAACAAAGCAGTAGTACAGTACATGTAATAGTCAAAATGAGGTTGAAGGATGAATGGTTGCCAATGACAACAAGTCTGCACACGGTACATTTTATTATTCCATTATTCCATACGATCAATCGGCTTAGAATTCCTTCGGTAACTTGATGCTAATAGGACTAACCAACAACAATGGTGTGGGAGATTGAGAGTGGGGGTGAGTAAACTGTCTGTAGTCTGTTATATTATATATTTTAAAATCTGGGGAGCCTTGTTTACAGTAAGCAGCCTATGATTTTGGTATCGTCCCATCACTAGCGTTAATAAATGATAATGTTCATGCACGTGTTTTTGGAGTTTTTTTTAAACACAACAGCATTGCCGTTATTTGTTTGATGAAGCTATCGGCATGCTATAAAATTGTACATACATGTTTGCTAACAACAAAAGGTATATGTGCACCAACTGACAGCAGAAATTTACAAATTTAAAATAAAAACCAACAAACGCAAGTGGGCTGTGACGTCACCAGCAGACCCTGGTAAGACGATTGGTCATGGGGATCGAGATAACCGATGTTAAGTGGCAAATTTGACCTTTTTTGTGCTCGTGTTATGAGGTTTCGGCGACTTAAAAAAAATCGAATTAAACGACGAGAAAATGCTAAGACAAAGAGAGAATTTGGCGGTTCCAATAAAAACCGTCGACATAATAGGGTGGTCGAGCTAAGCGAGCTCGAGGTAAGTGGGTTCCACTGTATTGCGATTAATGGCAACAACATTAAAATATTCAAGTTTCTCCATTAACATTAATATACCAAACTCCTGTCTTTGTGGTGTATTCCTAAATTAGAATGGGATTTTGAAGCACCCTTCTTCAATACGATGCCTCCCAACCCCCCCCCCTCCCCCATAAAAGCTGTATTCTATATTTGAGAATGAGCCTGTTTCAAATCAATTTTTTTGTCATTTAAATATGATTTTAGTGTAAGGCTGCACTCAAATATCGTAACACATATATTTAAGTTGAACTTTTATTCAAAGTTGGGCGCTTTGGTTTTGGTGTGACTCCCCTTTCCATCCCCTCCCCAAGTGTGTGACGTCATTTACGGACGACCCCTATAAGGGCGGAAAAATTATACCACTGTGTGTACACTTGTTCCAAATAAGAACAGTCCATAATAATAAAGAGTTAACTATGCAATTTGGCATGTGTGCTGTAAACCAAAACATCCTCTGTGTATTTGCCATTCTTTGTATTTGATCTTTAATTTTCCTATTTATGTTGATGGAGTTCTGGTTTATATAATTTTAAAATAGTTTTAATAAATAAATCATTAAGTTTGTCAATTGCCAGTCAAAAATAAAAGTGGCTTTGCCATCACTATCACCCATCTGTTGTTAGAATTTGTCTGTAGCATAATACTGGTCTAAAATTAATCAAAATGTTTAAATTTTGGATTCAAGTTAATACAGCAGAATTCAATAATCCACCAATGCTTCTTTATTCTGTTCTATCTAAGACTCATTAGTAAGCATATATTAAATTATAAGTCATAAGTTAAAATTGGCATTACTTGAACAGACTTACTTATAAATTAGGCCTAATAATAACTAATAATCAATAATGACCCAGTTAGGCATAAGTCTAAGCTTAAGGTCAAAAGCAATTATTCAATACTCAACTCAGCAAGCTTAGGCATGATCTTCAATTTTAATGAATGCGTGACTATATTGGTATTTATTGCAGATTGAAATTTTTTTTAAAAATTATTTGTTTTGAAAGTACTTGGACAAAATTTTCAAAATGAAGTTATAGCTTTGAGATCTAGTTGGTTAGAAACGGCTTGAAAAATTCTATTTATTGATACCAAATTAATGTTTTTAGCTTAATTCTAAAGAAAGTTATGATTTTTTTAGTGAATTTTTTTCGGTTAACTCTGGTAATTGAAACATATAAGAAAATATAAAATAGAAAAATTAAATAGAAAAATAGAAATTAAAGTGAAAATTGAGTAGTGAGACTGAGACAGCTGTTAAAAATAGCAGTTAATTAAAGTTATTTCAGAAATGACTGACTCTGACGCTAAACATAACAAATCATACATTTCTGCGTTCGTGATATTCCCAAACAAGCGTCCTAAAATCAATTCTGGTGTATGCATGATTGGCTCATTAATATTTGAAATGGCCGTCAAATTTGCATATGTGATATTTCAAATTGAGCACAACTTAAAAATAATTATTCAAAATATTAAGTCAAGCATATCAAATTGTTCGTGTTGAAAAGGTGAACAATAATTGACAATAATACTTATTTAAAACTGGTTGATGTAGTCAAGGATCCCTAAAACACTACATTTTTTTATATCTCAGAAAACAAAGTCAGATTTATAAATGTAAATGAAATATCTTTTTATATTGCTTGTTAGTTAGTCTTTTATACCTTAAGTAACTTCAAATAGTGTTGTTAATATTGTTTAGCCATTAGATTAGATCAAATTTGAAAATAATTGGCTGAGGCACATAGAGGAAAGTTTCGGCAATCTAGAAAAATTAGGAAAAATATGTGGTGATTGTTTTGATAAATTTAAAAAAACAATTTGGAGGAGGTTGGGGGGGGGATGGGACTTTATCAATTCTTGTAGATATTTTGATGCTGAAAACAGTGGTTATCATTGAAATAGCGATTCATGGCGACTTTGAAAGATATTTAAATTATTTTATGCCAAGAACCGTGAAACTTGGCAGGAGATAGTGCGCAGCTCAAAATGGTGCCCCAACGACCCAGCGTCGGGTTAAGGGACAGTTCAGTTCAGCTCAACTAATTACATTTTACAAACAAAATTCAGCACACACAAAATTGGAGAACATAGTTAGAAATGTTCTGCATCCAATTATCTTTAAAATGATATATCCCTCATCCAATTTCATCAAGAAATCACACAGAAAAATGCAATTTTTCTTACACACATACACATTGTTTACATTTTAAAGGGTAAAATCTGAGTTGACGTTCCCATGTTAAATGGCCGCCATCTTTGTTGCTATGCCACGTACCAAAGAAATTGGAAAATTCAACTATTAAAATTCTAAAACTAAACCTACCCCAAACCCTAAATTAACAAATAAAAATTCTAAATCTAAATATTAAAGGAAGAGAACGCAGAATTGATTGCTATATAACTTCTAACCCATTTGGGAATGTATAATCGGATTCAGCCCGTTAATCTTTATGAACCACATTCAGTGAATAATTATTTATTTAAAATTTAAAGCCCATTTTTGCATGCCCAGTTGACATCCCCATTAGTCCATTAGTCGAGCAAGTATTAGTATACATTCGTTCACATATTCCTTTTAGTGTATTAGTATTATTAGAAACAACTGAGTACTGAGTAGTAATGAGTGGTTATCATTCATAGCTATCAATTTAGTTGAAGTAAACAGTAAAGTAGTAGTTGTAGTAGTGGTGGTAGTAGTAGTCAGTAGTGTTGTTTGTCCGTCGAGTTGACAAGGACCACTGCTTGAGTTTCTGACTTTTGACTGTTGAGACTTGAGAGTGATGTTGGGCTCAGGGCAAGGCAACGTTTTCTAGGCGCAGTTTGATAAAGGACTTCAGTCTTCTTTGTGTTAGCAGTTTGATAAAGGACTTCAGTCTTCTTTGTGTTAATTGTCAGGGTCAGACCAAAGTAGTATTGAACTACAGTAGTAGTAGTGAAGTAGAGAAAAGTTAACTTTTACTATAACTGCACTGTACTGTACTGAACTGTGTGGACAACTGTGACTGTGTGAACTGTGTGGTCAGTGTGGACCGCCTGGACATGGTCCATGAAAATGAATGGTGCGAGCCCCACCCATTTACAAATAAAGAACTTGTCTCTTTGAGATTTCTGCAATGTTTTTCTTAAAAGAATAGACACATAATGATTATATTTGTTTTAGTAATATTACAAACCTGCCATAGTGAAATTAGGTTTTCATGTATCAACCATAATAGTCATAGTGATAGTGGGATAAATTTATTTTTGTTCGACAGTTCATCTATTTTCCTTGCCAGATTTTTATATCTCGACCCCAGACGCACAACTCTCAACACATAACACAGTGATTTAAATTGCATTTTTTTTTCCGAACTAAAAAATCAGGACCTCTCATGAGTAGATCAAAAAAACTTTTAAAGTTATTTTTAAAATATGATTAGAATTAATTTTTTTTTAGCTATTGTGAATTTATTTTAAATTAGATCTTCGTTTGGCAGGGGCTATAGGTTCGGCAAACAAACCAATAGTAATAGAACTGGGGTTATAGGCTCGGTCACCCGTACCGTTTATGAATTTATGGCCTATTATTATAATATAAGTATAAGCATGTTTCATGTGTTGTCCAAACGTACAAGTCTTTGTATTCTTTCTAATTCAAGAATAGCTGAATAAATCAATTAATTGCTAAGAATTACTAAATCTACTGATTCAATATTAATATTAAAATTTTGAATACAGTAACAACATGTTAAAATTGATAACCAACTTTTTTCAGTATGTAATTAATGTAATCAGGCAGGTAGTCTTAATTGGACTAACGACTTGCTTGTTTTTTATTTTAAAATGTGTCCATTTTAAACTAGTTTTACTTAAATAAAATTGACTTTAAACAAAACCCATTCCACGCTAGATTGCCAGGCGGAAAGGAGGTTTTGCAGGAGGAGAGGTAGCGAGCTCGACTGACATACCGATGGTCACGAGTTCGAATCCACGCGAAGGCGAGCATTTGTTCACGGGGCCTGTGAAGTCCCCGAGTCACCCAGCTCTGAATGGGTACCTAACTAGTCAATAGTTAGGTGGCTGGGGTAATGCGTGGACCCCCCGTGGAACCCCCATAGCCGTGGCCTGTGACCGCCGCATCACTTGCCAACAGATCATCTCTCATGGTCTTGGACGCAATTATCTTCTGCAAAGAAGGAGCGTCTGTATATCTAAGATAATTTCAATACAATATTGCATAATTTTGTTTTTCGTTTATATTTTTTTAAAAAATATATCAATTGTCAAATTTCATAACATTAAAACGTTGTTGTTGTTGAAGTGGATTGGAGTGGTTTTAATTTAGGAATACAACGGACGATGGAGACATTACTGTTTCGTCATTTTATTCTCTTTTACTAACTCACTGACTGAAGAGCATAAACAATAATAAACATAAAGATAAGGGACATCACTCAAACAATATAAAACTACAGTAATACAAGAGTGAGTTCCCCTAAGAATAATCCCAATATATTACATCCCTTTACCCTTTGTAAATACTAACATAATTGCAAAAGGATAAAGGATAGTACTAAAAAATCTAATGACTCAATAAATATGTTGTAACATAAACATTATATGATTTGAATCAATAAAATCAATTGGTAGATTAAATCATTACAAACAATTGCAAAACATGTCACAACATAATTAAAATACAAAACAATGAAAGTTAAAGTCCTCTTAACTTTCCAAAATCAAAGATCCAACCTATCTGGGGCTTTGATTTTCCTGTTTGACCTTCTCAGTGGCTGTCGATTTGGTGACTCAAGATTCTGACCATCTGGACTCTCTAGCTCAGGGAGTTTAGGAATTAAATCTTTAATTCCAGGATTTATATTTTCTGACTCTAGAATACTTGGTTCACTCATATCAACAGACATTGGTTGTGGAACAAACTGAGTTGGTGTGAACCGGTCAGATCTGGTGGGATTGACAGATTCGCACTCATTATCTGCACAAGTTATTTTTAACTGGTCTGCATGTCTACGGACAATATCTCCATTATTTGTTCTTACTTTATAAGACACAGGTCCTGTACATTGAACAATTTGACCTGGCATCCATTTTTCCCCTCTCCCATAATTTCTCAGATACACATTATCATTAACTCCAAACTCTCTCTCAATGGATGTTTTGTCATGATTTAATTTTTGTGTATGTTGATGTTGGGAAACAGACTTTTGAACAGTTGGATGTAGTAGGTCGAGGTGAGTTTTAATTTTTCTACCACACAGCAATTCGCATGGTGCAACACCTGTTGTTATATGAGGAGTTGTGCGGTATTTAGCTAAGAACCTGTTAACTCTTTCTCTGAGAGAAAATTTGTTACTGGTATTCATTTTTACCATAGCGGTTTTGAATATGCCTACTGCTCTTTCAGCCAAACCATTCCCTGCAGGATGATAGGGTGATGTGGTTATATGCTCAATACCATTTGCTATACAAAATAGTTTAAATTCATGAGCAGTGAAACTAGGCCCATTATCTGAAACAATTTGGTCTGGTAAACCATGGGTTGAAAATATTTCCTTAAGTTCTATAATGGTATCACTTGCAGTGATTGTGTTCATGATTTTAACTTCTAACCACTTAGAATGTGAATCAATAACAATTAAAAACATTTTGTTCATGAAGGGTCCTGCAAAATCTATATGGATACGTTTCCATGGTTC
>MUZC01000543.1:20811-84388 GCA_002072015.1 Radix auricularia | reverse complement strand
ATGTCGTAGCACTAGTTTCCTGACTAGCGCTACGACATGTCGTAACGCTAGCAACATCCGACCGGGTCGTCTGCCGCTACGACAAAATTGTCGTAGCGCTAGCCACATCCAACAAAGTAATGGTGTATAACTCTTATTATTATCAGTTTTGAATATTCTTCATTTTAAAGACAATTGACAATTGTAAGTTTAATGCCATTTGCACTCATAACGTAATTTTTAGTGCTGTCATGAAGTCATATTTCATTTCAGAACATTTAGAAAGGAAAAACTAATTAGCAAGAAATTATAAGTCAAATAAGCAATTCACAATACGAATAGCCCATCGTATAATTATAATTTTAAAAAAATAAAGATTACAGTATATGAAAAGCTTATATCTTATCTTATCTTATCTTATATGTTACAGACGCTCCTTCTGTACAGAAGATTATTGCGTCCTACGTATTTCTATGGTTTGTGTTTAGTCCTGTATAACAAGAAAGGAAGTTAAACTATCTAGAGTCAATAGCATTTTTTTTTCAAGCACGTGCCAATGAACTGGTTTTGCTATACTCAGCCTTTTCAAAGCCATGTTATCATTCGCAGTGATCATGCGACACATAAGTCGGAACTATAACTCTCTGGTCAATTTGCACAGCAGCTGGAGATGTATAAACTAAATTTCCGGTTAGCAAGATGTCGTCTCTTGGTAAACAAAAATCCTCTAATCTTGAAAAATCCCTTGGAAAGGGGAAACCAGAGGTACAGTAATTGACTTTTAATGGTTTGAAATTGTTTAAAAATTGTTAAATATTATTATGTTTTAGTTTTGTTCATAGTTTCATTTGCAGGTTGTAAAATAAGTAAGTTGTACAGAGAGACAGGTAGACTGTTACTATTACTTATTACTAACTAACTAACTAACTAACAATTTACTGTTTCTTGATTCTTACTCAGAGTACTATTACTATTACTCACTTAAGACTTTATGGTAATTTCTTATTTTAGCGCAAATTATTTTTCGAGTAGTTTGAAATAAAAAAATCAACTTAACTTACTATGAAATATATCTAAACATAAAAATATTATATTTTTGTTCAAATTAAACTACTGTTTTATAATTTATATGAAATTCAAAAATTGTATATTTCATGCATCTTCTGTGATTTACGGCGCCATTGTTATATAAACAAACAACGATTTCTGCTAGTTTTTAAGATAAAAACCCCTTTCAAGTCATCAAAACACATTAAAAACAAATATTTTTTCATTAAATACTTCTTTTATTACTTATCGAATGTGTTTAAATTATTAAAAGTAAGAGGGTTTATTTTTTTGCTATACAAAAATAATTTGCGCTAAAATAAGAAATTACCGACTTTAGAGTACTTTAGACACTAAGATTAGTCTTAGTAATACTAATAATAAGTTAATGTAATAAGTTAGTTTAGTCAGTCAGTGTTCAGTGTTAGTTGTTTTGTTAGTGAATAGTCTGAATAGATTGATTGGTGTCAGTGTTAGTCAGACTTTCACTCTTTCAGTTTTGGATGTGGCTAGCGCTACGACAATTTTGTAGTAGCAGCAGACGACCCGGTCTGATGTTGCTAGCGTTACGACGTGTCGTAGCGCTAGTCAGGAAACTAGTGCTACGACATACGCAACTTCTGCTACAACTAGTTTTAGTCACTCTTTGCAGTAGATACGTGGAAAGAATTAAATCTTAACAAACTCTTCTTTATATTGTATACGCATATATATTATAATACGACATTATTTGTGTGTGCATTAATTCTAAAATCTAAATTTATTTAAATAAATTGTTTAAATAGATTTGATTTTAATATAATATTGGTATACCGATTATAAATATATCTGCCGATTTTGCTATACTATAGTATACTTGTGTAAGTGATGCCGATCCATTAAAATTTAGTATACCGTAAAGCCTAAAGCCGTAAATGAAAATCCTCAAGCAACGATTCGCGCACAATCGCAAGAATGTAGGCGTAAAATAATTTGTTTTGTGTGGAATAATAAAATGTGCCGTGTGCAGACTTGTCACAGGAAACCATTCCATTCATCATTCTACCTCATTTTCACTCTATTACTAATACTATTACTATTGAGGAGGGGGGGCAGGTAATAACAACCGCACAGGACTCCTCGTTTACTCACCTTTTTTCCCCCCTATTACTATTAGTACTATTACTTCTAAGTTTTAAATACATTTTAACACTAAGATTATATTTATATTTTTAGGATTTGTAGTTTTAAAGTTATGAATTTTCAAAGTGTCTAAGTGTGGTTCAATTTCTCCCAGTCCCCAATGCATTTTACCCCCACATTTTGTGACCTCAATTCCGCTGTTTGCGTCACGCACTTTATCCCTCACTTTTATCATGATTTTATTTTCAGGATCAATGCTATAAATAAAATAATTCTTTCTTTATTTGTTTTTAAAATGCTTTTTCTTAATAAATCATTCTTCTTTATGTAACAATACTATTTATCTTTAAATTTAACAAAGTATCTGTTTTGTTTACAAGTTTGGGTTCAGGCATCATGACCTACATAGTCAAAGTGAACTGTCCTCTATAAAAATTTACAAATAATATTAGGAACTCCTTTTGAACCTTCAACTTTAGCATATGACTAATTAATTTAACCCTGATCAATGGTTAAAAAGATTTTGCACACGGCCACAACTAATGAATGAAACGATTGAAGACATAGCAGTAGTAAGTATGAGTCACATTGAGGTTGAATGAATAGTAATGGTCGCCAGGGACTAGTCTGCACACGGTACATTATGCACTCTGCAATGTTTGGCCATCTAAATTAAGTAAATTATTGAATTAATTCCATTTTAGATCATCTTAAAACTTCAATTATCATATATTTCAATGTTAAAAGGCAAAATAATTGAATATTTGATAAGCATCGAAGACTTCCGACATTAAAAAAGGGGCGGTGTCACTTATGTAAAGAAGGGTCATAACACTCAAAATGAAAAAAGTAATGGCCGATACGTCCTAGGTCAATGAAAATTGGCACAGATATAGCTCATTAGATGGTGCTGTTGATGAAATAATATGATTGAGGGGGTATAAAGATTTCAACAACAAATTTTTAGTCAAAGATGCCATATATTGACATTTTTATTCAAAATACCAGTTGATAGAAAATACAAAAGAAACCTATTAAAATGTTGGTCAACATGTAGGCCAAAGCTTTAGACCAGAAAAGGAACTCAAATACATTTTGAAAGTGCCTTTTTATTAATGGTTTTACACCCTCCTCGAAAAAATTAAAAACTAGGATCGCCGATGCTGAATCCTATTTCCGATACAAAAAACGTAGTAGTCTCCCTTGACATACTGAAGTACCTACTAACACCACTAGAGCACTATGAAGTTGTCATATACCATATCTGGATCTCCATTTCACTAGCTCACATTCACATATATTATTAGTATTGGTATTAAGTTACTTGACTAATGACTGACACAACATGAATATGCTGGTGGATGAATCCTCTTTTGATGAAACTTTCCTAACCTGAGGCGTAACTCAGAGCTCAGTTTTAGGACAAATTCTTTTCTCTATCTGCACTAGTCAGCTAGGTAGATTAATTGAAGATTGTGGTATACCTTGCAGATGACACAGTTTTATCAGAGTGTTCAATTGGATCCTTTCAGCTGTGCTGCTGCTTTTCAGGCTGCCAAAAACTGCTGTATTATTGTTAAATCATTGATGAGATCAAGCAGATATAAGTGGAACCATCAAAAGACAGATGCAATCATTTATGACTCTGACAATATTCTTCTATTTTTTGGATACCTAAATGAAGCAGTAACATGATGTCTTCTCATGTATGAAGACACTTGGATTCCAGATCATATATATAAATGCCGTGGGTTATTGTGGATTGAGCAAGAGAATTAAAGATTAATTTTCAATATTCATATTTGGTAAATACGACATACAATGTCCAAAAGTATTATGTATTTTATTTATTGTTTTTTAGTCAAATTCCTGTTTCAAAGTTGACAGTTCTCAATCATTTAAAATATATAATTCGGCTATGTAATTGAGATATTGTTAAATCAAAATCAATGTTAGAAGACAAACAATTTTATTTTGTCGGCAAGGTCTATTTTAGAGTCACTGGGAATTGTTATATCTTAAATAATTATATTTTAAATATTTAACATTTATATAATTTAAGGACCAATAAGCACAACAACTTCAGAAAATGTTAAGTTTGAAGTAACTATATAGCTGAGAGGTACATTTTTAATTATTTGAGAACTGTCAACTTTGAAACAGGAAGTAGACTAAAAAATAAAACATAAAATACATAATTCTTCCAGACCTTAAACTCCATATTTACCACATATTTTTAGTGCAACCCTTTTGGAGTGTGCAATTTTATTCGGTTTTTAAAAAATATTATTTGAGATTACTTTAATATTTTGACATATATTATTTATATAGCAGCTACTGCTGTTATTTAACTATTTGAGTAAATTACCACCTCGCAAAATGCCATACCCTAAAAATAAAAAAAAGCACAATTTTTTAATTTTTTTTCAAGACTTAGTTTCTAAACAGTTCAAATTGGAGTAAAAAATGAAAGCACCTACAAGTAGTATGACCACAAGGCTATTATAATGTGACTGCATTCTTATATTACTATGCGAGGTTAGAGTGTAAAAACAATTTCAGCTGACCCTGTTAGCTACCTCCTGCCGAACACTTTTTTCCTTAATTTACTTCAAAGCAGATTCTTTGAACTCCTAGCAGACACATAACCGAAATCACCAGAGAATCAATTTTTAGTTAATGGGGTCAACAAATAACACTAAAAATAATGCATAAAAAACGTTCATTAAAGAAATTACAGCCCAAATAACTTAGATCTGTATGATATGTACATTTTAAAAAAAGGCACACAGAAACACAGCACAACAGAGTAACAGACAGTATCAATGTAAGATTTTAGATATACGAAATAATACTATAGGTAGATCTATAGCCTCTAATTACATATATGAGTTTTGAAATATGGTACAATATGAAATACGTTTAGAAATACAATAACATAAAATATAAAATAACATATTCTGCAGTTACTGGTCAGGGCAGCAAACAGTGCACACAAAAGTTCTTTGTTTCAAAGATGCCCAATTTTGCTTGCACTGTGCATGCCACCAGCCATCACACACATCACATTGGACCCAAACCTCTGTCCCTCCCCCTTTTGTGCACCCTTGACACATTCCTGCCAACAAGAGATTCTCTTCTATATCTAAAGTATTGTCATCTTCAGCCATGTCAAGCTCCATTGTTGAATCAACTGTGACTCCTCACTGCTGCTATCGGATAGGTCTTTTACTGGTTACTTCTTTACTTTCTTGGACTCTACTATTTTCATTTTTTTAAATGTGCTTTTCTTCTCTCTTGCGTCTTTTTTCTTTCCTTTCTTGCTCTCTTTTCCTTTTTGTAGCCTCTTTTTGTGCATCCTTTCTCTTTTTGCTTTCTTCCCTCGCGATCTTTCTTTTCAGTTTATTTTTTTCTTCCTTGTTTGCTATTTTCTTTTTATAATGCTTCTCTAAACTCTTCTCCACTGACCAAGTTTGGCATGGTTGGAGCATTTGCTGTTTTCTTCTTGTTTTTATTCCTTCTAAAAAAAGCAGGCAGATTTAAAATGTCATCTACTGTCAAGTTAGCTTTGACTGAGCAGTTTTGGGGTTCTTCTACTTCTAGACTACACGTTTCTATTAGCTCCACAGCTAAGGCTTAAAACTTGTTAAATTTCTCATTTTCCTCTTTGCTAAGGTTGTCTCCTGCAGTACTTGTCATTGTCAGTTGACAAAAACAATTATTTAATTGGTTGTGACCCATTTCATCATATAAAAAGTTTGAATAGTCATGGATTGCTTTAAGTTGTGCAGCAGACAAATGGGACTTTGGTGGTGATGATGCTGGTAATGATTCTGGTTTGGAAGATTTGTCAATGATCGACTTATTTTCATTCTCAAATGGGCTGGGTTTCTATGATTACGTGTGTTTCATTCTAATCGTTTGTGGCTCAATGAGTGTCAGTGTGTAAGACTTGTTTGGCTGTGTCTCAGTGATTTGTTTTTCTGTGTAAATTTCTATTTGCTGTGTCTCAGTGATTTGTTTCTGTGTAAGATTCAATTGGCTGTGTTTCAGTGGCTGCTAGGAGTCTTGATATAGACTAGACCTAGATCTTTATTTTAATTTTCCAACATGAAAAAGTGATCGCCATGAAGTATTATTTTACAATAAAACAAATACACTTCAACTCGAACATGCCCTCAAAACAAACACTACTATTTTCAAATCACTCTAGAGGCCAAGAGCAAGACCAAAATTTAACAAAATTTTTCTGCAGAATAAATGTGTTCGGTACAAAGTAAAATCAAACGTTAAACTTACTGCGTCGCAAACGCCACTTTGAAGCAAACATAATATTAAAAAGCATTGCAAAGTATAACAGTGTAGTTACACTATTTGTAAGTGGTGATGCAATACCAAACACGCGTGTTTTCCAAATCTAACAGGAAAACTAGTCTTAACCCGAAAATCAACATCGTTCTTCCTAGGGACGTTGAAAGCATGCATGGCTCAAGAATTAAAATGTTGACACACATATTTACACAAAATAATCCATCCAGGACAACAAAACGATGAAATTATATTGAAAAATGAACTATTTCAACTTACAGGTGTTCGTTTTCGTGTTAGTCAAGGAAATAAAAATATAGAGAACGCTTTATGAAATAGTGTTCGGTACGAAATAGCGTTCGCGAGGTGGTAATTTACTCTATATTGTGGCAGCCTCTCTTTAATTTCAATTTTTAATTCAAAAATCAAATTTTATCACTTTAAAATTTTCTACTGTTTTCTACTTGATTTCAGGTCAATGTTGCAACATTTGCGCTTTTGTTCTCTGAGATTGTTCAATATTGCCAAAATAGAGTGCTTACAGTGCCTGAGTTACAAAATAAGTTAGTAAATATCTATTTAGAAAAATAATGACAATTTGAACACATTTCTTGTTTGAATGTTTCTACAGTAAACCTTCTCCATGTGAAATTATTAACTGTGTTCGATTAGTACTTAAATTATTAGAATAATTGATAACATTAAAACATTTTTATTGAATTAATGTGTAATCAGAGCTAATAAATGCTAAAATCATCCTTATCTCAAAAATTGAAGGATACAAATAGAAGGTGAATAATAAATTGAATAATTTTGGTAATTATATATTTTTTTAAATTGGAGAAATTGATATTAGTTGTATGTGCCTTTTACCAAAAGTTATTCCTTTTTGTACTTAATATTTTTATCATGGTTTTTTGTAAGCTTGAAATTCCTTGAATGCATTGTTATCTCTGATTCTATAATTTTTTAATACATCTACTATGAAATGGTATTTTTGTCTTTCTAACATTGTTAACAATAATTTTATTTCAAAAGGTTGTCAGAGCTTGGGCAGCATGTGGGATCACATATGCTTGATGTCCTGTTTCTTAGAGAAAAGGGCTACAAAAGAGAAATAAAGCTGCTGAGCATGCTTATTTTTATCAAATCCACCTTTTGGAAGGTAACCAAACTAAATAAATGAGGAAAAAATGTAAATTTCATGAACATTAGTTATGTTAATTCCAAAGAATTTTATGGATTTTTTGGTGTAAAGTTAATTTGACTTTTTGGTGATAAAAAGAAGATTTTTCAATGAACATCTACGTGACTGAAATTGAAAGTTTTATATTATTTGATTATTAATTTCAAGTGTTCCAAGAATTGTGGAACAAATAATTTATTAAACCATATTCTTGCACTGCTAACAGATTGTATTTGGCAAGGAGGCTGACAAGCTAGAGCAAGCCAATGACGATGATAGGACTTGTATCTTTTTTGTGTGGTTTTATAACATACCTCAAACATTTTTAGCCATCAGAAAATATAATATTCAACATTAATCATTTAACTGTCTTATTCCTTCCTTATGTTGTCTGACCATATTCAATACTCATCAATTGTGAAGCATCATGAGGCTTTGTTTCTGACATATTTAACAATTTTCAGAATTCAGTTGATCTGCTTGCATATATAATTAATGGTTGAAAAATATGGTTATTTCTATGTAACTTTTATTATTTCTCTAACCACCAATACACTAGTTATTTCTCAACCTTTTAGCTGACATAAATAAAGGGCTTTGAAACTTGAAAAAAAACTCATATTTATACATTTGAACAAATTTCAATTAAAAAAAAACATCTCATTTTTATAGGTTCCCTTTCACCAAAAGAATCTCATGTTAAATGGTTTTCTACACCCCAAAATGATGCAGTCATTTTTTAACAATATCTCACTCCATGGTGGGATTCAGCAACAAAAGCGATTCCCTTGCATGACATTTTCTTCCCATTACCTTGTGCAATCCTGGTGGTATGCATTCCACAAAACACCTTATTTTGCAGTAGCATTCCATTGCACAAAATGAACCTGTTTTACGTTGGGACTTTATCACTGTCCTTCATGCTCCCTTTTTCTGTGAGATCCCATAACCCAAAAGAATATCCTCATGTGAAACCTCAGTCCCTTGTGGATTACTTGCCTGTGATTTGAGAAGGATATAGCTACCAAGCTTTCCGAAGTTGAATCTCATATAGAAGTTTATGCTATGTCTAAGCCTACAAATTATATAATAATAAAAAAATTAATTCAGGGTGGCCTCGGTTGGAGTAGATAAAACTTCTGTCAAAACCTCAGAAATTAAAAAAATGGACCATGAATTTTTAAGACACCATGCTTGGCGTAGCCCAGCCAACATTGCTGTTCAAGTCAATGTCTTATAAATACTTAAATTGTGGCTTATAATCTAAGGAAAATGAAATAGGTCCCTATGGAGTTGAAATCATGAGCTCAGTTCCCTTCAATATTTGCATAATGTTAATTCAGTTCCTCTATACTGAGTTTAGTGTCATCCATCCATCCCTGTGGCGCTACAGCCCAAGTAGGGCTTGGGTAAGCCTCACAACCTCCTTCCACTCAGTCCTTATCAAGGCATTACTTCTCCAATATTAGATGCCCAGTTGTAGATCTTTCTCTACATCATCCATCCATCTAAGCTTAGGTCGTCCCTTGAGCCATTCTCCTCTGGAAAGCCAATCAACTGAGTTAAGTATGTAATCATGCATTCATTATACAGGTATGATTACAATGATATTATATAGGTTTATGACATGATGTAAAATTGAGAAATGAATTTAAGGTCCCATGTCCCAAACAGATTATTTAGTAAATTTCATCTCTCCCCTTCCCAACTATTTGAGTGAATGGATATCAGAGAATGGTAGCAACTCCCGTGGATTCATAAAATATTATTTAAAATTCATTACAAAAAATGGTTACCATATGTGTACAAGATATATGATTAAAACCATTATCAAAAGACATTAAAATCCTGCTTAAGAATAAATATTATGTATGCTTTTACCATATCGCATGTCCTGAATGTGTAGAAATGCCTTTTACAAACAACAATCCTTGACCAACATATGATCAGATTACATCATTGAAAAAGAACCTTTGGTCAATAAATTCATTTCTGTTCCTAAAGACAAAGGTGAGCACTTGATGTCAGTATGGTGTGCAGAACTTGACCACATGTCATATTGTTTGTTTTTCTGTTTTTTTTTTGTTTGCCCAATGACTTCATGGTTATAGGAGGTTTTAGTGTTTCCGCTAGAACTTTCTCGAGGTTTGGTTGACTTGGTGGTGCCCATCTCCTCTTCAAGTCAGCTTTTTAGCAATTTTGAATGTGGTTCGCACCATTGACTTCATATTTCAGTATTGTCATTACTGTCATAAAAATTATTCATATTAAATACCCCATTTTAATGACTTGATTCTTCATGCAGGTAATCTGAATTGTGCTGCATTTACAGCTGGCATTCTAGAAGCTGTCCTGAATGGGGCTAATTTTGTAAGTGTCATTTGCAGTTTTCTAATTTATACTGTTAAATAATTAATAAAGATATCAACTGGGATATTA
Source organism: Radix auricularia (assembly GCA_002072015.1). Lineage (NCBI taxonomy): Eukaryota > Metazoa > Mollusca > Gastropoda > Lymnaeidae > Radix > Radix auricularia. Next base: position 74,307 of record MUZC01000543.1, on the reverse strand, counting down.
AGTAATTTCAAATTATATTGTCAAATAAATATTTGAAAAGGAGTCCTCGGGTTATGTCAGTCCCGACTTATGCTGTTTTGTGGGTATGAATGCGCCCCTAAAATAAAAAAAACCTGTAAAAAACTTGTCAAGTTTTTTTACTATAAATCCTTCATATACGAGACATAACTAAAAGATTTTTCATTATAATATGCAGTTCACGACAATACGGAAATATTTTTTTTAGTTATGTCTCAAATATATAAAGAATTTATAGTAAAAAATACTTCTACAGTCTGCCTGCTAAATTTCAGCACGATTTGATCACAGGAAAGGATTTTAAAATCATGTTTAACATAGTGTGCACCGCGAGACAGATTAGCAATTAATAGCATTAACATTTACAGATTGGGAATATATTTTTTTTTAAATATCGTCAATATAATACGCACCGCACAGCGCAACAGGAAAATAAAAATAAAAAAAGGTCGTTCAATATAATACGTACCACGACACTATCTCAAAAATTAACGTGATATGTAGAGATAAATAAAATAATCTAAAAATTCAATAATTTAGATACAGTACATTTGATCGATCTGAAATTTTGATACATCATTTTATCATTGGCACGAGTCTGCCTGCAAAATTTCAGCTTGCTAGCTTACGAGGAAGTAGGTTAAAAAACGATCCAAAGTTTTTTCGGCAAGCAAGCCAGCAATCAAGGACTCAACCAGACACCATGAGTTAATATAAAGGATTAAAAATTTTTGAAAATAATATTACGCATCATTCCATCTTATGCGGTTAATGTTTACTTTAATTTGTGTGGTAAGGAATTGTTCTCCCTTTTTTAAAATAGTTTTTAAATGTTGTCAACTGTTACTTTTTTTTTATAGCTCTGTATTTACAGTACTTAACAGTATATTTTATTAAAATTTATGTTCTGACTTACTCTAAAAACTGGGTTAAGACGCATCTTAAGAATGGATCAATGTCATAACCCGAGGACCTCCTGTATTAGATATAAAAAGGGACATGGATTCAATAAAAAGCTAGAAAGTTTACAAATATGATTGCTTGTTCAACGGTACATAATTCCAATAAATAAGATTGATTAAATTATTTTGCTCTCATTCAATATTTGCTTTTCTTCTTTAGCAAGTTCTATAAGCTTGAGAGATTTACATTGTAACTAACTTTAAACATGACACTTTATGTCATGTATGCACTATAACACTTATTCTGATAATTATTTACCACACCTCTGATGTTATTTATGTTCAAAATATTATTATTTTATTTATATTCTATAATTAAGCCATTATTTTGTTTACTTCACTACAGCCTGCAAAAGTGACAGTTCACTGGCACAAAGGAACAACATTCATGATCAAGTTTGACGAGTCTGTTATCGCAAGGGACAAAACTGTGGATAGTCGATGATTGAGATTTTAGAGCATGATGCTGTATTATATTATTTTATTAGATAATGATGACTATAGATGGAATGAAAATTGTGAGTGCAACATTTGACTGCATTGTTTTAAACAAGTGGAAGAAAATAAATAACAAATTTCCTGTTTTTAATATTTATTACTAGAAGTAAGATAATTAATCATTAAATTAGTTCTTCTGTGCAAAGATCATAAATTGAGCTGTCAATATTTTTTTAAAAAGCTGCCTGGTTACTCATCCAAATTTTGAACGGATAGCCGGGTACCCATTCAAAATGCCACACAAGAATTATGTCACCATAACCATAATACAACCTGGCCACCATCCATGTGTCACATTTCACAAATAGCCAACGGCATGCTTCCAATAACATACTAATGTGAACTTTAGTGACGTAACATTCATTCAGGTCATACGGGCACAACAGCATTGATGTTGACATACGCGAGGCGGGGGTAGTAACTATTTATTAACTCTAAATACTTTGTAGCTTTGTTCGTCGCCCAATTTATTTTCAACCCTTTGTTTTTGTCCAGATTTTTGAAGAACGAACTTTCATTTTAAAAAAAATTATAGTGAAAATCTTTGAACGAACGAAATATATATATTTTTTGAAAAACCCAGTAATAGATAAGGTGCTTTTAAGTATTGTGTGGATATGAATAGAGGATCTAGTGAGGGTGGGGTGGGGGGGTAGGTAAATAACATTGGAAAGTCTCAACCGATAACTCAATGTTGTCGGATTATTTCAAAGACAAGTTAGCTTTCTATCATTGATTCCTTCAAAACAGTCAAAAGAATTTTTGTGTTTAAAATTTGTTTCATGTTCAGAGAAAAAAGATGTATCAAAATACTTGGTAGTTTGTTGACACAACAGTACTTTATTTGCGGTTGACAGATAGTTCTTTTTAAGCATTTTTTGTGTTATTCGTATTTCAAATCTTATATTTCAAATGAAAAGTTATAATTTGATAAATTGTCTGCAAGAGGCAATGTGAAGACAGACACGCCGCAGTTTGCCCGCTGTTGGTATAGACATTTCAGCCACAATTTCACAAGTACCCGGGTTCCCTGTGACAGGCCTAATCATAAATTATAAAATTAGTACTGTACTAGGATCATAAATTATAAAATTAGTACTGTACTAGGATCATAAATTATAAAATTAGTACTGTACTAAGATCATAAATTGTGATATTATTACTGTACTAGGATCATTAATTGTGATATTATTACTGTGCTAGGATCATAACTCATCACTATTAGTAAAATGCAGATAAAATAGAACTGACATTGTCCACGTACAGACATACAGTTTATGGGTTAAAATAAGATGTAAATGAATTAATGACAGACTGAAGTTTGTAAATGTTTACAAGATGTCTATCTGGCAGTCCATGAGTAGGAAGGATGAGTAAGATGGACAGGTGATGTGTAGAGTGGTGGGTTGGTGTGTAGTGTGGTGGTGTGTAGTGTGGTGGGGTGGTGATTAAGATGGTTAAGGATTAAAAGATTATTTTTGTCATCTTTGCTGTGTTGTTGTTATGTCAAGGGTTTTTTTTATAAACATTTATTGATGCCATTCATTGGTGATTAAATTATTAATTCATTAAATAATTACACTTGGTGTTTATGAAATAGTATCAACAATGTATTGAGTTATTCAACAGTATGATCGGCGTCTGTATTTTTGAATGGTATGGCCAGAGAAGGCATTTATGAAGTGGTAAAAACTGTGTTATTTGTACCATTGATATGAACAGTCTTTGTGTTTAGATTAAACTCACTTACAATGTTCACCAAATGTCTTCACCTCTCCATACTCGGTCAGTTTTTAACTGTCAGTACAGCTTGTATTTTCTCTTTAATTTGTGTACAGCTGGGGCATTTTTTTAATCCCTTATATTATTAACTTCACCGTTTTGTCGTGGGTTCGCGGGCGGGCGGTCGATCGGAAAAATAACAGTAAAAAATGACACTTCGAGCTGAAATTTTGCACATAGACTTGTGTCACCTAACAATGCATTGTATTGAAATTTCAGATCGATCGAATGTATCGTAATTAAATTAAATATTAATGCGTTTTCAGTTTATCTCAGTAGAGCATGTATAGTCGTCTGCTAGAGTTGACCTCCACGGCTCACTGGTTTCACCCTAGCCTTCGATTTCGTAGAGGTTTGTCGGGTGGTGCTTATTCGCGTGGTGCATATTATAATGAACATAAACAATACTTTTAGTTTGGTCTCATTTATAAGGGATTTAAAGTCAAAACTTTGTTTTTTACGCGTTGTTTAATTAATTCCCTTCACTGTCGGTATAGCTGATGACGTCATCAGTTGTATCTGTCTAACTGATCAGTGCTAAGATAAAACTATAACATTATTTCCCCACCTCCCCCCAGCAGGGTTGTCAAATGGCTGTCACGAAAATACTGAACACGAGGACAAATAGCACAAAAAAGCCATTATATTATTTAAATATAAAATGTCCAATATTGCTTCAATTTTTTTCTCCCGACAAATAACGAAAATATTGGACAGTCCAGAGCAAATCTGGACATCTACCAGACAGTCAGTATCGAGATGTTAGACATAATTTATTAACAGCTGATTTTTTTATTATTTTTTTTTTAATAAACAACCGCGATAAGATCAAAGTCACCACCACCTATCTACTTGTGACGCGTGATAGTGATAGCTATTGAGTGGCGTTGTATTTGACATGGGGGCAGTGTGCCTACCATTAATGTAGCTATACTAAATATAGGCAGGACATTTTTTTTTTTGGGGGGGGGGGGGGTCCAGCTTTCACGCTCTTAGAATCGGCATGAGCGAATATCGTCATAAAGATAATGGTCCACATGTATTGGGACTGGACAGTGCCATTCCCCGACAAGCGGGCAGTCGACGTGAGGTCTTGGTAAGATCTGTTTGGTTTCAAACTTGCCCTGGCCATGTCTCAAGTAAAAACACTGACAGCAGAATGAAATAAATACACCGTCGGGTGAAAGTCGTGAATTCAGTGGCGTACCTATGGATTTGGGGCCCGGGTGGGAGGGGGGGCTTGGTGTCACGGTCTCGTTGTCTAAGGTTCTTGCCTTACACTCCGCCGTCAACTTGCGTAAATAAACTGACACAAGTCCTTGTTATAAAATGAAAAATTTATTCTCCCGAGTATGCAACTTGTAATCTATGTACGCCATCTCTTTAACTATCAGCACAACTCGTAATCTAAGTACAACATCTCTTTAACTATCAGCACAACTGGTAATCTATGTACACCATCTCTTTGACTATCAGCACAACTCGTAATCTAAGTACAACATCTCTTTAACTATCAACACAACACCGTACACATAAACTTCTACTGGATATAAGCCCTCGGTCCAACCGACCGACCCTGGGCAACGATAGTCTCTTCTTCGACTCTCTCTAGCGCTGTTCACTTCTCACTCGCACTCTTCTCTCTCTCCTTATACTTATACTCACTGCTCTGACACACCCGAATTATATATACCACTGGTCTGGACTGACCCTTGTATGAAGAAATCCCCTGTCCTCTGATCAACGCCCCCGTGATCAGAGTTCACAAACATCCACGTGAGCTCGATGTGAATTCAGTCAGGACACATTCACCCGCAGTGATTCTCTTACCCCTGACACTCGGCCTCTTTGGTTCCCTGCATTTTGACATATGACATGAGATAAGTTACACCTCTTTGGGCCCCACACCCTAAAGTGGGGGCTCAGGAGGACTTTCGAATATGACCCCCCTCCCCTCCTTTACCTATGCCACTGAACGAATTCATGGAATCTGAATGACTGAATTTATTTTATGCCAAAGTTCAGCTCCCTTGGACTTTCGACCACAGGAAGAAGGGGTGGGGTGAGGAGGAGGAATATAGATTACGACATTTTGACTCGAACATGCAGACACAAACATCAAGTTACAAGAAAGTGTGTGAAACTAAAATATGATGTTGAAGACAGCACTTCTCTGTCTTTATTCTGAGAATAGTGTATGCTAAAATGTTTGAGCCACAACATCTTATAGACAGGGGCGAATATGTGGAGGCAATGTTCCCTTTAAGCTGCGCAGATAACTTACCAACACCGGGTAGCAAAGTTTGATAAGGATAATATAGTATCCGTGTTTGCATTTTTAAAAAAATTTAAACTTTTTTTTTTTTTTTTAATGAAAATTGGATGTTGTGCAACTTTGCTCACAAATTTGCTATTTTTTTCACACAAAGAAACGAAACTTATATCGAGATCTAAATGGAACATTGTTGGGTGTGGCCGTCGCAGTGTTGTTTGGCATAACTGCTGTTGTGGCAGTTAACATGCTAATAATAATCATAATAGTTGTATGTTAAAACTTGGAGTCTAGCTTCTTGACTCTCTATTACCCCAAGTTAGTGTAATACATGTAAATAAAACAAACTCTCCACAATAAACACCGCAACATGCCACACCCCTTTTATATGTATAAATAAAGATGAAATTGGAAGAGAAATACTCAGGAACACTTGGTGACTGTTCATGAAAATCCCAGTGCAACTCCATGGCCTAGTTTTACGGTACGACAGCCAGAGGCTCGATTTATCCGGGCTACATTCGGGAGGTCATGTTGTAGGGTATTTACAGTGCGGCCTACTTCACAAATGTGTATTTATGCCCTGCCAAGACCTGGAGTTGCTAGAACCCAGCCAACCTCCAGTCAAGGCTGCAGACAGAGATTCTCTGGGTCACCGACTTTAAGTTTCTTGCAGGTAGGGTTGCATTCTCAATTAGATGTTTTCATTGCTTTTTTCTTAAAGTAAAAGCGAAAAACTTGTAATTGCAATCTTGAGATTAATGTGAAATTGTTTTTTTTTTTTAAAATAAACAAACAAACGAATTCATTGAACGCTAAGCGGCTTATTCTTCAATAATTCTGCCGAGACATTTCATTTGTATATGAAGCACTGACACTTGCAACAGTGTTTGCTATTGTTTAAAGCACTGCATTGTTTTGTGTTTTACTCACTGCATTGTTATTTTATTGTTTCACTTCAAAGTTAGTTAGTTTGTGTGTGTGTGTGTTTTTTTTTCTTTACCATAAAGGGGCCGTCCATAAAGTCGAAGTACGTCTCGCTCCAAAGGGGGGTGGGGGCGTAAGAAGGTGTGAAAAGGGGGGAGATGGGTCCGACCATGTGTGACGTCACGGAGATTTATATTAAATTTTAATTATTTTGTTAATAATGTTTTGTTTTTTTTCGAAAGTGTAACGTACTTAATGGGGGGTCAGAGATTTGTGACAGGGGGGGGGGGAGTTAAAATGGTCAAATATAACGTGAAGTACTTTATGGACGGCCCATTAAAAAAAATTTTCACTGCTAGGTTTGCTATTGTTTTAGTCTTTATTACTTTGTTACAGTTACAGGGATCTTTACTTGATCAAATCTTTTATTGGATGGTTTTTAACGTTAAATTAAAAAAAAAAAATATCCCAGTAATTTTCCATTAAGCTGATATTTTTAGATCAGTTTTCTTGTGACATAAATTCCTTTTACAAAAACCATCATTTAAATATATATTTAGACAATATTATGTTACAGTAAAACTTACATTTGTGTCACTTCCTACCAATAATACCACAGAAAACAGGATTGCAGATAGGCACAACGGTTAATAAAGATATAGGTTAGAACTTCACCTCAATTTTGTCGGTTACATAGATTCTATCAGACAATGATTTGCTCCATTCCCAAACCTCAAATCTATCATTTAACTGCCTTTTGTTGCATTTATCCATTTCTTCCAATGTCTGTGTATGCTACTTGTGTATTGCTATCATTGGAGTTGGAGCTGGGGTCGTTGACTTGACACAGAAGTCAAAGTTCAAAATTAAAACGAAACAAAACAAGCCTCCAGTCAAGTTGTTTCCCCTGATAATTCTGCACTGAAGGTCACCTCGTTTTGTGAGACACAAATTGAAACTTGGCAAACAGCAGTTTGTGGTCTTAGCTCCAACACCAGTTGGTGGTCTTAGCTCCAACACCAGTTGGTGGTCTTAGCACCAACACCAGTTGGTGGTCTTAGCACAAACACCAGTTGGTGGTCTTAGCTCCAACACCAGTTGGTGGTCTTAGCTCCAACACCAGTTGGTGGTCTTAGCACCAACACCAGTTGGTGGTCTTAGCTCCAACACCAGTTGTTGGTATTAGCTCCAACACCAGTTGGTGGTCTTAGCACCAACACTAGTTGTTGGTATTAGCTCCAACACCAGTTTTTGGTATTAGCTCCAACACCAGTTTGTGGTCTTAGCTTCAACACCAGTTGGTGGTCTTAACTCCAACCTTGTTATATAAATATATTCACATACACCTAGATAACATAGTGTGTTGGCAGACACAAGAGATCGTACACAGCTCGAGATGACTAAGAACACGATTCTTTCATATATTTTATCGTTGCCATGGTGATCTGAATACCATTTTATTAGAGTAATGGACCCTGCTCTCTAACGTTCTTGAAGTCGGTTATTTAACATAATTTAATTATTTGGTTAACAATCCTGCGTTCAAAGTTTTTGTGAAACAAATTAATACAATATTTCTCCCCCAATAAAATATTAAAAATATTCTCTTTAATTGGGATGATGTTGAAATCATTGAAATTAGACGAAACCATTTGAAACCAACGGCTAACACTAATGCCTTTAGTTTTCAAAGTAAGAGGTTATTTCAAGCGCTTACGTTCCCAACGCTTATGACCTGAGGGTAGACTGCCAGCCGATTTTTGTTAAATTTTGGCTGACATAATTTTGTGGCGGATATCCGGATTAGCCGGATTTCTCCGTAAATAGATTTCGCGGCTGATCTTCGACTGATTACGAAATATTCGGATGAAATTCGACTGAAGCGTGGCTATGATGAAGTAATAAAACTTCAGCAATTATAAAACACTTTTACAATACTTCAGAAAAAAGTTTATTATTTTAACAATAGAAGAAAATAAGTTTGAAAAGGGGTCTTCCATGAAGTATTTCAAGCTATTTTAAACCATTTTTAACCCCCTTACACATCCCCCTGTCACAAATCTTGGACCCCCCCCCCACCTAAAGTACGTCACACGTTAAAACAAAATTAGTTTTTATTAACAAAATAATTAAAATTTATTATAAAATATCGTGACGCCACACATGGCCAGACCCCCTTTCCCCCTGTCACACTTTCTGAAGCATGACGCACTTAATGGGCGGCCCCTATGCTGTCCTACTAATACAGTGCATGAATGCATTCCACTCATTCAGTTTCTGTCACTCATTACATGTAGGCACTTAGAATATCAGTTTATAATTGTCATTACTAAAACAAACGCGATGTAGTTTATCTGCTGTTAGGCTAATGCGGCGCGCCGCATATTTTCGGGAAGATTTTTGGCGGACGAAAATTTGGCGTCTCCCTGAGGGGCCGTCCATAAAAGACGTCACGCACCTAAAATGGGGGAAGGTCGACCATTTGTGACCAAATGTGGCGAGGGGGGGATGTTTAAGAAATCTGACTTCACACAAAAACGAGTAACTTTAAATAAAAGTTCCACTAAAATATTTAATTGTTTACAATTTATTTAATGCAGTTTTACACGTGCTTCACGCGTGTTATGATATTAGAGTGCAGTATAACACTAAATACATACTTAAATGACCAACAAAAAAAATGATTTGAAACATGCTCATTTTTAAATAGAAAATACCACTTTTTAAATTATTTTTATTTGGAGGGGGGTGCGGGGTGTCAACACTTTGTGACGTCACATTGGAGGGGGTCTATGTTTTTGTGACGACGTCTGATGATGGGGAAGAAGGTAAAAATGGGCCAAAATCGCGTGACGTCATTTATGGACGGCCCCTGACATCCACCAGTTTTAGACCACGAGAAACTCTTTGTTTTGTTGTCCTTGCCCTGTCTGGCCTCACACCGTGTCTATCTGCCTGATAAAATGCATGTGATATGTTAACAGGTGATGTGTTTGTCCTTGTGGCTGTCCCACCCTATCGGTCATTGCCGGGTTATTTAGGTCATACACGGTAGCCTAATCTTATAACCACTGAACATGGCTGGGGCAATGGTGAAAGCTAACATTGTAACATGTTAACATTTGTCTTTGCTAGACTATAAGTTATGGGGCTTTACTCTTGCTAACAAGATTAATAGAATTTCAAAAAATATTAGTTTTTTCGTCTTCTGTAGGTTTAAATTATTTGTTGGAGTCTTAATTTTTTTTTAGAAAAGCGTTAAAATATATCTTTAAAGTCCATAAAGTACGTCACGCTACTTTTGACCATTTTTAACTCCCCCTCCCCCTGTCACAAATCTCGGGACCCACCCCCCTTAAAGTACGTCACACTTTCGTACACATTTTTTTTAATTAACAAAATAATTAAAATTGAACTTAAAACACCGTGACGTCACACATGGCCAGACACCCCCCCAACCTGTCTAAAATAGCGTGGCGCACTTTATGGATGGTCCCTAATCAGACTACCAAGGGTTGCAAGATGGCTGTCTCTAAAATGCCGGACACTAGTCGTCAATGGCACAAAAAACAACTTGCAACATTCTTATCTTTATACAGTGGATACTCGGTTTACATCCGTTCCAGGCCATTGAACGTTCCAGACCATTGAACGTTCCAGACCATTGAACGTTCCAGTGTTTTACTATAAGAAATAGATGGGAAATGATTAATCCGTTCCCTTGGTTAAAAAAAAAATCACATCATTAATTATTTATATATTATACATTTATTGACGTGGTTGTATAAAATAATTTAAATACTGCTTAATACTAAAATACAACACTGGACTCTTAATGTTCATTCCTTCTGGGTCGGAGTCCCAACTATTTCCCCCCCAAAACTTTAAGATTTTATTCGCATTATGATTTTTACCCGATATTTACAAATATTGACAAATATATCTATTAGGATCCAGATGTAAATAAACCGTTTAAAAAAATACATTTCCTGTGCCGATTTGTCGTTTTTAACTTAAATTAGAAATATATAGCCTATATATATTAATAAGTTATTAATTTAATTTATACATCTTGTTGTTATGAAATTCTGAGAAGTTGTTGAATACATTCTGGATAAGTTTTTGACATAGTGAATAGGCCTATTATAAATATTTAAATATAAAATGTCCGGTATTATTTCAATATTTTCACCGGACAAATAACAATGATAGCTGACAGTCCGGTACAAAACTGGACATCTGGCAACCCAAAGACTAACCGTAGATAAAATAATGTCTCTGTAAAGGGGCCGTCCATAAATGAACACAAAAAACGTGGACCCTCTCCAATATGACGTCACAAAGATTTGACCCCCCCCCCCTAAACTGACAAGAGTAACACCGTTAGTTAAATCATTAAACCTTGAAACACTAGAGGATAGAAGAACCAAGAGTAAATTAGTAATTATACATAAGGCAAATAATTCTAATTTAGAAATACAACACAAAGATAACCTAATACAACCCTCAAATAGACATAAAGTTAAAAACACCTTTCTTATTCCATATGCAAGAACAAACACATATAAGTTTTCTTTCTTTCCGTCCGGTATTCGAGCGTGGAATGGGTTGCCTGAAGAAACCAGGAAAGCCACCACTTTATCATCTTTTAAAACTCTAGTAAGAATACAGGACTAAACACAAACCATAGAAATACGTAGGATGCAATAATCTTCTGTACAGAAGGAGCGTCTGTAACATATAAGATAAGATAAGATTAGCCGTATTTTCTTATTGAAAATTAGCATGTTTCCAATCACATTTTTTGCACTCTGATATCGAAACATGTGTGAAGCTATTGAAAAAGTCATTTAACAATAAATTGAAAGCAATCAAATATTTGAGTGTAACTTTTGTTTAAAGTAGCGCATTTTGATGTAACGTCACATTTCTTTAAAACCCCCTCCCCCTCGTCACAAATGCGTGACGCCCCCCCCCCTCTCCAACAGGTGCGTGACTTCATTTGAGGATGGCCCCAAAGACGCAATGACTTTCTTTTTAAGAATGTAGTAGGCCTATTTAAACAGCATTAAAAAAAAAAGATAATATTACTAATATTTATTTCAGTAACCGATAGGTTGGATTCCAAGAGCTTTTTTCATCCCTAGACCTTTGAACAAATTCTTGGAAATGGCGGCAGGCCGTTGTGCTTTGCTCGGCCTGTCTTTCTTGATTCTGGTAACGGATGTGATGTCACAGCGACGCTGTCTGGTCCCACAATGGCAGACATCTCTAGGTGACAACCCTTTGGCGAGTAACTCTGGGAAAGTTGTTCTGGTGGCCTTAATGAAGGGTTACTGTTCTTATTGTGTCAACCAGGCTTCAAGGTGAGCTCCCCTTCCATTACCTTTTGTAATCTTTTTTTTAATAATTTTTTTATTTTTTAATTTAAATTAAAAACGACACAAAAAAAGTTATTGTTTAACGAGCAACAAAGCCCGTCCAAGGACGTCCCGCCGTCGTTTCTGTGGCATGTTGTGCCTCCCCTCTAACAGCCGTCTCTACCTACCATAAATGTGAATCACGTCAAAAATACTATTCATTGCAGTTATAATAAATAAACCGTAAAAATAAAGTTTTTGACTATAAACTATAAATCCCAACGCTTTCTATGACAGGACAGAAAATTGCCTTTTATTATATAGGATCCTGTGAACGCCCCAATTTGCGAACAGGTGCCTTTCTTGGATTAGTCTTAGAAATGTAGGTAAAACCCGATTTAAGTGATCAGAAGCCAAATGATTTGCACTCTAAATGTTTTAGGGGCGTAAATACATGTATCATATAATCAGGCAACAGAAGCTCACAGCAGGGACGAATCCTTAGGAGATATCCTCAGTTGTACAAGAGTAGCGTTTCAAACATTTACCTTTATAGTGTTTTCCTTCATCTTACAAACTTGACCAGTTTACCTAACTAGCTTGACCACAGTTTAACTAACTTGACCACAGTTTACCTAACTAGCTTGACCACAGTTTAACTAACTTGACCACAGTTTACCTAACTTGACCACCCACAGTTTAACTAACTTGACCACAGTTTACCTAACTTGACCACCGTCCTAACTTGACCACAGCTTACCTAACTTGACCACAGTTTACCTAACTTGACCACATTTTACCTAACTTGACCACCGTCCTAACTTGACCACAGTTTACCTAACTTGACCAAAGTTTACCTAACTTGACCACCGTCCTAACTTGACCACCGTCCTAACTTGACCACCGTCCTAACTTGACCACAGTTTACCTAACTTGACCACCGTCCTAACTTGACCACAGTTTACCTAACTTGACCACAGTTTACCTAACTTGACCACAGTTTACCTAACTTGACCATAGTTTACCTAACTTGACCACAGTTAACCTAACTTGACCACAGTTTACCTAACTTGACCACCGTCCTAACTTGACCACAGTTTAACTAACTTGACCACAGTTTACCTAACTTGACCACCGTCCTAACTTGACCACAGCTTACCTAACTTGACCACAGTTTACCTAACTTAACCACAGTTTACCTAACTTGACCACAGTTTACCTAACTAGCTTGACCACAGCTTACCTAACTTGACCACAGTTTACCTAACTTGACCACATTTTACCTAACTTGACCACAGTTTACCTAACTTGACCACAGTTTACCTAACTTGACCACCGTCCTAACTTGACCACAGTTTACCTAACTTGACCACAGTTTACCTAACTTGACCACAGTTTACCTAACTTGACCATAGTTTACCTAACTTGACCACCGTCCTAACTTGACCACAGTTTAACTAACTTGACCACAATTTAACTAACTTGACCACAGTTTAACTAACTTGACCACAGTTTACCTAACTTGACCACAGTTTACCTAGCTTGACCACCGTCCTAACTTGACCACAGTTTAACTAACTTGACCACAGTTTAACTAACTTGACCACAGTTTAACTAACTTGACCACAGTTTAGCTAACTTGAGCACAGTTTACCTAATTTGAGCACAGTTTACCTAACTTGACCACAGTTTACCTAGCTTGACCACCGTCCTAACTTGACCACAGTTTAACTAACTTGACCACAGTTTAACTAACTTGACCACAGTTTAACTAACTTGACCACAGTTTACCTAACTTGAGCACAGTTTACCTAACTTGACCACAGTTTACTTAATGTTTTCTACTGTACAGACTGGAAACACTGAAGAACAGACTTGCCAGTCAAGGATTCACAGACATCGCCATGGTCATTGTCAATGGCGGGGAGGGAATCTCTAGAGAACGGATTGCCAACCTGCAGCAGGCGACAACCAGCATCCCAGTCCTGCAGGACACCGAACAGCACGTCATGTTTAGGGACATCTTTGCGGGAAATAAAGATGATTTCATTGTCTATGACAGGTAGGACTAATCTTATAGCTGATTGAATCTTTTGTGGGAGCCTAAAGATGTGTGTGTTTTTGGGATGGGGGTCTAACTTTGGTTTCAAAAGTAAGCGTAGCTGATCTTGAAATGTAAAATTTTTATTTGAGTGAGTTGGTGGTTTTTTTTTTTATATCTCCTGCATGGCTACACCTATAAACATATAGATGACTTCCAATCTTACACTTTGCTGAACCTACCTACATACCTACCTATCATGTGATGTTTTTTTTTTGTTCGTTTGACTGCCCAGGTGTGGACAGCGGGCCGTGTACATCCCGCACCCCTACAGCTACCTGGGCCACAGCATCACTGAGCGAGTCTTGAAGACCGTCCACCGTGGTGGACACACCTGCCACTGTAGCCGTGACGTCGTCACCACTGTGAACCCCCTGGACCAGATGTTCGGGGACCAACCAGCGGGAGCCACCATAACAGCTCATCGTAATAACCTTGACCTTCAGTGTCCTACCTCGGAGAAAATATGCAAAAAGTTTCAAGAAAAATACAGGAAAAACCATTTGGAGCGAGACCGTAATCGCCCCAGACAAAGGTTTTCTGAAAGGTACAGCCGTCACCATGGAGACGACAACCGGAAGGAAGTTCCCAAGCGCCATCATACAAAGCCAGGAAAACATCACTCTCACCACAACCGGCATGACGTGTCTGGTTCTATGTGAGACTGCCGCAACGTCAGCTTGTCCCCCGTCCTCCTCCCTCCCACCCACAGATGCAGATGTCCCAAGAGGATCTTCAGTGACCAGTGCGTGTGTACCCGACCCATACACGTTCCCGGGGATGACGTCACTGACTGGCACTGCGGCTGTGCGAACCCCTCTGATGAGACCCAGGCGCAGTGTGAACACTGTCACGTTTGTGACGACCAGCCAGTGTGTCACGATGTGACAGTCATGGCCGCTTGTCAAGAGCGGTGCAGGTGTCTGCGTGACAAGTCGAAGGCTTCAGTCGGTGACAAGACAATTTGACAGTGACAGGACAATAATGGCGTGACAACAAAGTGACAGAAGGAGACAGGTGGTGGTGCAAGGCGTTGACAGGATGGTACAACTGTGACCTGACAGTGATCTTCCCAACATACTCCGTGACAGTGACAAGATGTTAGAGCCAGGAGCTGACAGTGACAAAATAGGCTGAGCAAGAGTTGACTGTAAATGACTAATGTCTATACCCGTATCTTACACAGAATCCTAGAGTATGTGACTGGTCATCCAAGGGTCCCATGCCAGTGACTGGTCATCAGAGGGTCCCATGCCAGCAACTCGTCATCCTAGGGTCCCATGCCAGTGACTGGTCAAGCTAGGGTCCCATGCCAGTGACTGGTCAAGCTAGGGTCCCATGCCAGTGACTGGTCAAGCTAGGGTCCCATGCCAGTGACTGGTGATCCTAGGGTCCCATGCCAGCAACTGGTCATCCTAGGGTCCCATGCCAGCAACTGGTCATCCTAGGGTCCCATGCCAGTGACTGGTCAACCTAGGGTCCCATGCCAGCAACTGGTCATGCTAGGGTCCCTTGTCATCTCTAGAAATAAATCCAGAGTTATGGGTTCAGATTTATTTTGTACACCTTTTTCTTTTAGGTTCGAACTCTGAGTGGAGACCAAAACAAAATCTCCAGGATCCACTAATGTCTAAAGTTTTTCCCAGACAAATGCCTTGTTACCGGCACTTAGACTTCATGTGCTGCTGGGAAGCAAACTCTGTGCAAACATTTACTGATACTCTTAGCCTGCTACTTAACAAAACACAAGAACGCCTTCAATGGCGTGACAGATACAAATTGACACAAAAGAAGAATGCCATCTATGGTTGACAGATACAAATTGACACAACAGAATAATGCCTTCAATGGTGTGACATACAAATCGACACAACACAAGAACGCCTTCAATGGTGTGACAGATACAGATTGACACAACAGAAGAATGCCTTCAATAGCGTGACAGATACAAATTGACACAACAAAAGAATGCCTTCAATAGCGTGACAGATACAAATTGACACAACACAAGAACGCCTGCAATGATGTGACAGCTACTGGATGAGACGGCACTGGCTTCTCGGGGACCTAGGTGAGATGACGATAGCCGACAAAACCTCCAGGAGTCGGCTATTTGAACCAATCAAAACCTGGGTGATTCCCTGACCGCCAGGGCCGGAGCTAATCTCTATAGTAGGTGTGGACAGCACCACTTAGCTACACACTGTCTGATGTTTCGCTTCATATGAATAGGCATAACCTCCAAGTCATGTTCAAGATATGGCTAAAATACAAATCACACATGTACAATTTAGGATTAAAAGGAGTGAAGAAAATTAATTTATTTTGAACTGGGTCAACACTTTAGACTCGTCAAATTTTAAAAGGCTGGGGAAAATTGTTTTAAAAATTAAAAATAAAACTTTAAAAAGAAATCAATTTAAACAGGAGAAAATAACTATACTCGGTTTTTCACTAAGAAATTCGTTCTGTGTGTTGTGAAATATCCATGGTGTGTAGCTGCACATGGTCTATGTTGATTGTTGCACAGTAATTATGTTATAACATGTGTGATGAATGATATAAAGAGTTTAACTAAGTTTATTATTTGTTAAAATCCAAGTCAAGAAGTGTTAACAGTTAAAATCTAAGACAAGAAGTGTTGACAATATGTTTTCAATGTCAACAGTAACAATACAATGACCATGATCAGATTACTGGTGCCTGAAACTATTTTCTCCAATCTTGATAGAATTGCGCACTGATATTTTGTGCACTATAGTTGATTAAAGCTTGCACACCTTTTTGTGTGATTGCATATTACAAATTAAGTTCAATTAAAACCGAAATTATCCAGTTTGTTCAAGATGTTTTTCTATTACCCCACTGGCACTTTTTTATATGTTGTTTTTGTTAAATTTATAATGTATATTGTAATAAACAAAAATAATTTTAAAAAATTCCATGATGACTTTTTTTTAACAGTATAGAAATGATTGTTCTTAGTACACTAATCAAGAAGTAGAAGGTTTAAAAAAAAAAGAATAAGAGAGTATCTTTCATTTTTAAAAGGAAACTTATGAAATATCTTTATAAAACGGAAACGCAACAGTTATGTTTTATAAACATACCAAAGACTTCACTTTAAACTTCCCAGCGAAATCGTTTTAATATAAACGACACATCCTCTAAATCTAACCCTAATGTCTAATTTTATTTTTCAAACTTTTGTTTTGTTGCTGTTTTGAATGGCGCGAGAAAATCTTTTTAAAAAGTTTAAGCCGACTTCCGTTGCTTGAAGATCACAAGAAAGTTATTTTTCCAGCGACAGACTTCAAGGGGGGTTGGTTGATGTCAATGCCCTCCCGGACATTGTTAGCATTACAAGAATTGTCCAACCCTGCCTTATAGACTGACCGTTTGACGTCACTGGCGCCAAGTAAACATTCAGACTGAACTGCGACGATGCCGTTTCTTCACCCAAAGAAATTGCGAGAACCGCTGTGGAAGGAGTGGAATAATAAAGCCAACAAGAAAGGGGTTCTCAACCCAGTTTATTGTGTCAACGGCAATCAATACACAGGCTCATGGCTGGACAACAAACGACACGGTCAGTGAACAAATAGTTTACATTGTGTCATTCATCGCTCACTGTTTTGTAGGAATTGTCGAACATCCCCCAACCTCCCCAAGTGACGTAGTAATTTTAATAAATTTTGAAACAGCAAGCCGCCTCCCCCCTACCTAAAGTTCGCATATATAGTAATAATAGTATAGACGTGGAAGGGGCGGCATTTCTAGGTTTCTGTGTGTTTTGGACGCAACAAGGACATGACCTCATTGGAATTTTTTTTATCAGCAATGCTTCTGATCCCTAACTTTCCCGTTGAGCTCAATGCCAACTCTCCGAACATTTTTACGATGACTGAGAAATGGGGGGGGGGGGGGAATTGGGAAATTGTACCTATACAAAAAATAAGATGCTTTTATTTTATATTTTAAAATTTGTTTTGTGCTAGAATATGATTAATAAGTCACCAGAGCCAGAGGACAAACGTGGTCCTATCACAGGTAAAAGACAAATAGGATGAGAGTGGTCATCGTCGACTACGAGGGACGAACAGCAACATTTTAAAATGCTATAAAATATTACTTAAATTCTAGTAATCCATAACAATATAATAAATTTATTAATTTTCTGCAGCAGTTTCATGTTAATTAAATTTTTTTTAAATGAAGCTGGCAAGTCGCGCCCGTGGCTGGGTGGATTCAGGGACGTCCTAGGCTCCTGGGAACAAATCATTGCCTTCACATGGATTCGAACCCGTGCCTCTTAGAGTTTTCTTTTCCATGTACTCTGGTCCGAAGATATCTGCATATAGTGGTACCGTTGACTCTTAGCTGTGATAAAATAGAGAAACGTTATAGAGGCACTTCTGTTTAATGACGAGTGGTGGCTAGGTGTCACTGCAAGCAAACCTAATAGCACCACATGTTATCCAAGTAAATACACGTATGTCGTTTCATTTTGGTTTAACTATTGTCCTACCAAATTATGTAGTAAAATAAATTATATAAAAGCCTGTCATGGAGTCATCATTTATCTTTGAAGCAGCTGACGCCAGCAGCAGTGCTTTTTTTTCTTGCGGAATGCACCGGGCACTCCCCACTCCCCAACCTACTTTTTTCTATTATTGAATTTACTGCCTGGAATGTTTGGTCTTACTGCTTTTTCAGTTTGCTTATTATATGTACGTTGTTTCATGCGTTCAACTTTTTTTAAAGGAAAAAAAAATGGGTACCAGGGTCTTACATTAATTGTCCATTAAAGTGTTGGATTGGAAACTTTTCAACATAAATAACAGTCGGTCGAAAAATCAGCTTCTTCTTCTTTAAAAAAAATGTTAATGAAAAAAAACAACAACAGGACTACGTCATTCTCAGAAAAATTTAGTTTAAAAATGTTTTAATTTCTTTAGCTTCTTAGATAATTAGGCTTATTTTGTAAAAATTAATAAATTTAAAAAATAATTTTAAAAATTAGTGGAAACAATAAAACAATGGATTTTAAATGGCTGCTAATGGCGTATGATCTTAAACAGCCCTATAAGTTTATGTCAGAGTTGGCAGCAGATGCTGTATTTAAACAAGAGGAAATGGCACCAATTAGATCTCATTATCACAAGACGCACACAACTGGCCAATGTCCTCCTCACACGCAGCTACCACAGTGCAGACTGCGACACAGATCATTCCTTAGTGGCTAGCAAGGTAAGGTTGCTGCCAAAGAAACTGTATCGCAACAAAAACAAGGGCAAACCACGCATCGGCATCTATTCCACCAAGAATCCCGAGAGAACAGCAGAATACACCCAGAGGCTACAAGAAGCTCTAGTACAAATGCCAACCAGTAGACACTATTGAGTCACATCTGCGGGACACCATATATGGCTCAGCTATTGCGGCATTTGGCAAGTGAGAGCGCAAATGTGCAGATTGGTTTGAGGCTCACTGTGTGGAAATGAAGCCTGTCACTACTGAAAAAAGAAATGCTCTGTTAGCCTATACAGACAGGCCTGCCCTGAAACTCTACGTAACCTCAATAGTGCCAAGAAAAATGCTCAGCAGGCAGCTCGCCACTACGCTAACGCATATTGGCTCAATCTAAGCTCAAGCATAAATTCAGCTGCTGATAGAGGCGATTCAAAGGGTATGTACGAGAATATAAAACAAGCAACAGGCCCTTTGACCTCCAACACAGCACCCCTATTGTCAAAATCCGGGGAACTTATCACTGATCGAGACCAACAACTCAAACTGTGGATTGAGCTCTACTTGGAATTGTACGCAACAATAAACCATGTCTCAACTGCTGCCCTGGACGACATCCCGGACCTGCCGGTCATGGAAGAGCTTGATGCTCTACCCACTATATATGAGCTAAGTAGAGCCTTCGATTTTTTAGCCTGTGGGAAAGCCCCTGGCAATGATGGGATTCCACCAGAAGCCCTCAAATGTGGAAAGGAAGTACTTTTACAGCGTTTGCACGACCTCCTCACTCTGTGCTGGGAACATGGACAGATACCACAGAAGTTGAAAGATGCCAACATCGTTACACTGTATAAGAATAAAGGAGACAAGAGTGACTGCAATAACTATCGTGGAATTTCTCTTCTGAGTATAGTTGGAAAGGTCTTCACCCGAGTAGCATTAACACGCCTGCAGACCCTAGCATCCCGTGTACTCCCAGAATCGCGGTGCGGCTTTCGAGCCGGAAGATCAACTATAGACATGATCTTCTCTCTGCACCAACAGCAGGAGAAATGCAGGGAGCAACATACGCCTTTATACATCGCGTTCGTCGACCTAACTAAACTAAACACATATTCTATGGGCCTGAGATTACTCTCTTAAGGCCTTGGCTATTACTTGGGCAATCTGCTTCATCTGTTGGGCAGTGCCATACAACATTGTCTGAACGTAGGACTCCCCTGCCCCCCTAACCTCCCCGGCTATGTCAAGCACGGGACATGACGTCAACAAGTGTATGATCGTCTCAGAGGCTTGGCTGCAATGGCGTCGACCTAACTAAAGCTTTCGATCTTGTCAGCAGAAGCGGTCTTTTTCAGATCTTAGTAAAAATAGGCTGCCTACGCATCTACTTAACATTATCAAGCAATTCCACAAAAACATGCAGGGCACAGTGTGTTATTTAACGGTGCCACATCTTAAGCTTTCCCAGTAAGTAGGGGAGTAAAGCAAGGCTGCGTGCTGGCACCTACTCTGTTTGCAATATTCTTTTCCGTCTTACTCCAGTATGCCTTCAAGAAAAACTGCGACGGGATATACATACACACAAGAGCTGATGGGAGATTATTCAATATTGCCCGACTTAGAGAGCAAAGTCCAAAATAAGGAAGATTTTGCTGCGCGAGCTCTTATTTGCAGACAATGCTGCCTTAATATCTCACACAGCAGATGGACTGCAGAACCTTGTATCCAGCTTCTCCGCTGCCTGCAAAGATTTTGGCCTGACCATTAGCATAAAGAAAACCAACATTATGGCACAGGATGCTGCCTCCCTCCCTACTATCACTATAGACGACTGAAACCTGGATGTTGTTGACAGTTTTTTATATCTGGGATCAAACATCTCAAGCGCTCTCTCACTGGAAGATGAGATAAGCGGTGGGATAGGGAAGGCAGCAACTGTTACGGCTAGACCGTACAAAAGAGTCTGGTCCAATGCCAAACTCACATCAAGGACTAAGCTGCAGGTATACCAGGCCTACGTACTGAGCACGCTTCTCTATGGATGCGACTCATGGACCACTTATACGAGGCATGAAAGAAGGCTCAATAGCTTCCACCTCAGATGCCTGCGCCGCATCCTTGACATCAAATGGCAAGAGAAAGTCCCCAATACAGAGCTCCTGGCTCAAGCAAGCATAAGCAGCATTCAAATCGTATTAAGCCAAAGACGCCTCTGCTGGCTTGGACACGTCAAGAGAATGCAAACTGGTCGCATACCCAAAGATGTGCTATACTATGAGCTGGCAACAGGGAAAAGGTCGGTTGGTCGGCCATGTCTCAGATACACGGACATATGCAGGAGAGACATGAAAGTAGCCAACATTAATATAAAAAACTGGGAAAACCTGGCTGAGGATAGGACCACATGGCGGGCTATAGTGAAAGAAGGATCACTAAGAGCAGAGGAGCAATCTAGGGAAGAAGCAGTTGGAAAAAGAGCGAGGAGAAAGGCCGACAACACTGCCCAACTACATTCGTGAGTGTAAAATGCAGAAGAGACTGCCACTCAAGGATTGGTCTCATCAACCACACCAAGAGCTGCAAATAAAAAAGATAAATCTATCGTCTTTCGTAGACGGACAGATGCCATACCATAAGTTTATGTCAGAGTTGGCAGCAGATGTTGTATTTAAACAAGAGGAAATCACAGACAACCATGGGCGTCGCAAGGAGTTTCTCCGGGGGGGGGGAGAATCACGTTTTTTAATTTAAGGGTCCGTCGAAAATGACGTCACGCACCTATGGGGAGGGGAGGTACCCAAATTTGTGACGATAGGGAGACGGGGAGTTTAAGAATTGTAACGTCACGCAAAACACGCTACTCTAAGTCTAAGCCAAAGTCCCATTTAAATATTCGATTTCTTACTATTTATTTATGAAGTTTTGCATGGATTCCCGCGTGTTACGATATTAGAGTGCAGGCTTACACTAAATACATACTAAAATAACAATAAAGTGTTTTGAAACATGCTCATTTTCAAATAGACAATACCACCTTAAGGTGGGGTGTCACAGCTTTTTACGTCATATTATGGGAAGTGGGTCTAAGTTTTTGTAACGAAGTGTGATAAGTGGGAGGGGGGAGTAAAAAATCGTGGGATTTCGAAATGCCGTTATTAGAAGATTTTGGGGCGTCTGCAGCATCTGACTTATCATTCGCATTAAGGACATCAGTACAATTCAACAGCCAGACACAGATGAGGCAACTGTTTCTAATTGATTGTCGCTGACATTTATTCATTTTCTAAATTGAATATTAAAAGGTATGTCTGGACACACGACCTTTCAAATGAGTTGAAATTGCAGCTGATCCGTGATTGTTGGGCCCTTGATAAAATGTATACGTTTACAGCTGAGAGTGAGGGAAACAGAGTTTTTAGTTTTTTGATATGCATGGTTATCAAACTATTTACCGTGGCTTTTATACTCGCAAATATTAAAAGATGTCTTTTGTAAATATTGTGTGTTGTTTCCTCAAAAATAATTCGAGGAGTTGCATTATTGAAACCCAAAGCAGTTTCTATAAATGAGCAGTTGGACTCATCATTTGGAATACAAATTCAAGAAAATCGCAAACAAACTTGGTCACTTGGTCCCATCATTTCTACAATCCTATTTTGCGCCATGCATGATTTCCCCAGGAAGAAGAAAACATTTCGCCCCCGCGCGACTGTAAATTATATCATTTGTCTATAAAATTGTTATAAGTGCACCTCTGACCTCTGCTGAGGTCAAACGAGCCCCCCCCCCCCCCGAACTTGATCTTCAATCCCATTAAATTTCATATTCCGAGAAATGTTTTTTTTTTTTTTACTGAGGAAGTAACCAAGGGAATTATAATAATTATTATAATATGTTTTTTATTTAGTACACTTAAACGATTTTTTAAAAAAAGATAAAGCATTTTGAAAAAAAAAAAAAAGTTTTATAATTTTTTTTTAAAGGTTAAGAAAAGTTAAATGAATAGTTTCCCCTACCTGTTGCCTAGAGACAACAGGAAGTAAACAGTTTCTTGCTTTTAACATCTTGTCACAGAGGCGTTTGTTTGATTTTTAAAAAATAAATAAAAATACATCAATGTTATGCCATCTTTAATTATTGTGAAATAGTTTAAAGTATCTAAAATTTGGTTTACTTAACATACTTAGGTTAGGAGTCGATTTGTCAAAGAAATGCAGCAATTAATTTAATCAAAGTCTTAAGTCTTAACTATTAAATAAACTAAATAAATTATTATTAGGCAGGCCTATTCATTTCTTATTTCATGACTCATAGGTTATAGTTATAGGATAGGGCCTATTTTTGTATAGTGCTTTACTTATTAGTAGCACTTACTAACTGAATACGGATCTACCATGCCATTTTTACATCCACCAAAATCACGAGAACCACTTTGGAAAGAGTGGGATTATAAAGCTCAAAAGAGCGGAGTTCATGCTACACTTTACTCTGTGAATGGCGATGAATATAATGGAGAATGGCATAACAATAAAAAACATGGTGGGTTTTATAAAATTATAGTAAAGTAATAAGAAGGTAGACAATATTAAATATATGACATAGGCCATAGGCATGTGATATAATATAAAGATATTAATTATATTAATATTAGTATTAGTATTTAAAATTACAAATCATAAAATATTACCAGGTACAAAATATTTAAACTGACTTTACTTATTCCTTAGGCTTTGTGCTGACGCTCAAAGCACATGATTCCAACACATACTTTTTTGGGGGGTGAAATTTATTATAAATTCCAGTTTAATTTTAATATATTTATTATTTATTTTCCAACCATTTAAATTAAATATAATAATTTAAAACCCTTGAAAAATTGTTTTTTAAAATTAAGGTTTTTACTTACACTGAACATCATTTCATATGACCTTTTGAAATAATGCCCACTGAAAAATATTTAATTATGTCCTCTGACCTGGCAGATAGTCATGAGGCCTTAAGTCATGGCAATGGTTTCACCATGAGATCTCCAGCCCTGTGTATTGTTTTGGTTTATTTAGTATGGTATTTTTTAAAATTAAGAGTGCCGTTTTCACAAAAGCCTTAAATTGTAAAGTATCTTTAAAATTGTAAAGCTATGTGACAGTTGACAGCAAGAGCACATTTCAGTTTTCAAAACTGTATAAATACTGACAAATGCTCAAAAACAGCCATCTAAATTTGTAATTAGTTTGTTTTATTGCTCAGAATAGATTATCCTTACTTACTTGGCTTATTTTGTTCATAACATCTAACTCATGATGGTTTAGCATGTTGAGACTGAGGATTATTCCTTGTTATCAATACAGATTGCAACTCTCCATCATTTCTTACTAATATTCCATTCAAATGAAAAAATATACAAATATCAACGTTATATTTTTTATTAATTGAACTGTCATTTTGCACAGTCTGTCATAAATGACATCACATGGTGTTAATTAAACTATCACCTTCCATCACAAATTTCTCACATTTAATTAGTCTTGGTCATAAAACATTACAATTTTTTTTTTCATAATTGACTCAAGTGATTTTTAATTATTTGACATTGTTCTTTCAAGCTTGGATATAATACCTTTAATCATGAAATAACTTAGTAATTAACATTAAATAATCTAAAAGGCACGCAACTTTTAACATACAAAATTCCCTTTAATATATGAGGAAAAATTAGCTTCAACATTTTTTGCACTTTCAGCAAGCATTTATTATTGGTCATCATTTAACTAGCCATACACTGTCACTCATCAAAAAGTTGCTTCTTGTAAATAAAATATATATCCTGTATTTTTGTTATTGTTTATTATTAAGTCTTACACATTTCAAAGTGGTGTGGTGTATCATTGATACATTTAAACTATCAATCTGAATTGTAAGCCTTCTATTCTGTGACAAGGTCCAACATTCACATGACCATATCTTTAACTGTCAAGATCAACTTGGGATCAAGTTTACATTTATACCACATTTTAAAATTCTCTAACAGGCAAAGGCACTTATAAGTGGAAAGATACTAACAAAGTTTATGATGGGGATTGGAAGAAAGGGAAAAGAAGTGGCTTTGGAACTCTGACACATTCAGATGGTAAAGGTGGATTCACAAAAGAATATTCTGGAGGTTGGAAAAATGATCTCAGACATGTAAGATTTTGAATGAAGTTATTCCTAATATTGTGATACAGCCAGACCTCGCTAAGTTGACTCACCTGGACCCAAAAAATAATTTGACTTACAGAGTTTTTTGAGTTTGGAAAAATGGCGTAATAGGTGCAGAATTTGGCCGGGACCTAACAATTAATTTGATGTAAGAAGGTTTTCGACTTAGTTAAGTTCGACTTAGCGAGCTCCGACTGTACTTTATTTTTATGAATAATATCCACTCTAACGTCAAATTTTACCATGCTTTGTTGGCTTTGCACAAATGCATAATTTTATTTATAATTTATAGTTCATTTTTTCACATTACATAATTTCATATTTCATGTTGAGGAAAAGCTATTAATTATATGTAATGAGGTAAAAATTTTAAAAAATAAATGTTTTCTTTCTTTTTTTTTTAAAGAGGATTAGTTTTAAAAAAACTCCTAAAAGGATTTTTAAAGCCTTAAAATGACATTATGATATATTTATGTAACTAGGGCTACGGCACAGAATTTTACTCTGATGAAAAGTTTTATGAGGGAGAGTGGTATGCTGGTAAAAGATCAGGCTGGGGAAGAATGTATTATGAAGATGGCACGATATATGAAGGGGAGTGGTATGACGATAAGCGCAGTGGACAGGGAATGCTCAGATTGAGTAAGTAAATCTTTTTGACTATTTATCTTTCTAGTACCCATGTAGTCAGTGAGCAGATGTGAAATTACTTCATAGCTTCAGCATAGGAAACCACAAAATTTAGGGGCTTAAAAATATTTCAATGATAATAAATGTAATACCAAAAGGCTTTCATTTTAAAATAAACATATTACATTGTATTTTGCTTTTAATTTTGTTTTGTAAAAATAGTTTTATTTTTTGACAAAGTCTCAAGCTATTTATAGGTCTTATTTCTCTTGAGGATTTAAGGTTTAACAAATTTTTTTAAAGAACAATGAATCAAAAACATGTTTTGTTCCAGCTAATGAGAATCGTTATGAAGGATCATGGAAAGAAGACAAGAAAAATGGAGCAGGGAAATTTTACTACTTGGACTCTGGGCAGGTCTTTGAGGGAGTATGGAAGGATGACGTACCAAAATGTGGTACAATGAGAGACTTTGGTAGAGAAAATGCACCAGAACCGACACCATATCCAATACCAGAGGTACACTTGCATGATAATTTGTTTCATAAAGATCTCTTGAATTGATACATTTTTCAATACAGTGTTAACCTTATTTTTTATCAACCTTATCCACTTTTTCAATGACAATTGTTAGAATAAATCTTATTTTCTAACAAACATTTAAAAAAATAAATAAATATTGCCTTTAGGAGATATATATATTTTTAAAAATATTTTTGGATGTATTTAATTAAAAACAAATGATGCACTAGAGGGAAAGAATATATGATCTTAAACTTAAGGAAACACATGTTATATAAAATATTAAATTTAACTACTCTTTCACTGGATTTTCAGTATGCATACACTTTATTACTGGAAAGAATACGAAAAATCAGAAAACTATTTTATTCATAAAATCAATCTGGGTAATAAAATAAAGCAAAGATAAATTAAGCAGCCTTTGTTTCACTATCTTTCTATAAAGAACAAACATTTTTTAATACTTCTATCATGGGTATCCAAGCATCTTCCAAAAGGTTGGTAGCTCAAAATCTTTTTTAGACGACCATTGCCTCAAAAATTGAAATCTTTTAAAAAGTTGATCCCTTCTATCAAACAAATGCAGTCATTTTTACCCAATCAAAATAGTGTCTTCAAATCATACAAATATTTAAGGATTTTAAAAATATTTTTTTCAGGTCAAACTGGCAAACCCTGAAGCTGTCATTGCTGACTCAGAGGATCAGTTTTTAAATGACCATGATTAACAACTTATCATTTTTTTAGTTTACTTAAATATTAAAGTCACATTTGCCATACTAAATATTTTTTTGGACCCCCTTAACAATTTATGGAATTAGGAGAACTAAAATTCTAAGAACTGAGTTGACATTAAGTCTTAATTTGATCACAACTCCTAATATTGCTCTGTGACAAAGTTTTCCCTTAAGATATTCTCTCTCTCAACAAACAAAAAAAAAGCAACATTTTTTTACTTAGTCAAAATTTTAATGTCATTAAAATGTATTCTTTTATTAGAGTATTATCATTTTGAACAAATAAACAGGCAAATTAAATTTTTACTATTATTATTTTAAAACTAATCACAGGAAAGTATTAACTCAAAATTATTCCCAATAATAATTATGAAATAAATTGTACTTACAGTACAGGCACTCATCCTTCTACTTCTATTTAGTCCAGTAATTTAAAGAAACCTGCATTTTTGCTTTGACGGATTGAATGTTTCAGTAGTGTACAAATAAAGAGCATTATCATCAAACCCATATGTCATCTTTCATTGTAACAATTCTTGGATGATGGCTGTATGAATTCCTGACCATTAGCAATGAATCTATTGTAAACTTTGTAAATAAAGTAAACAAGTACTAATAACCTCATTGGCTCCTTAGTTGTTGATTTAATGTCCTCAAATATAGTAAGGTAATTTTAAGTCTAAACATCACGAAAAGTAAATAAAACATTGAACTTTATATAAAAAATACTTTTGAAATAAATTTTCTCTCTTTAAATTATTTTCTATCATGAGGCAATTTATTTATTTAAAACATTGATTTTTATGAATATTTTATATTATTAATAGCTAAGTTATCTTTTGTTATATTTGTTTTTTTAACAAATAATAATGATTTTTTAAAAAAAAGTTAAATATGATTTTTTAACGACCAATCCAAGTAATAAATTTTTATAAATAAATGAAAGTGAAATGCTGTTTAAAACATTGAAGAGAATTTGATCAACATTAGTGTCAAAAAGCCCATTGAACCATTAACCAGTGAACTAAAAGAATTAAAAAAGTTAAAGCACGTATTATTAAAATTCTGATAAAGAGAGATTATCTCAATATGGGGTAGGGGTTAGTTTCACTTTTTGGATATTTATTTACGATTTTCAACATTTGAGTTTAAAATCATTGCTTTTTAAAATAATAAAACAAGACTAAGAATCATTAGGTTTAATTACTGGCTATCACCATGATATAATGTTTAGAAAAAAATAAAACTTATTAAATATGACTTAATTGTTTTTTAACAATGCTGTTTGTAATTCAGGTTGTCATAGGATCAATGCTACTGAATAAAAATTAATTTCCAAGAAATAATTTGTGATAAATTCAACTTTCCATGATATGGGATATTTTTATAAAATATTGTCCTCACAGAGGTTAATACAAACTATTGCAAGATATGTCAAGCAAATTAAGCACAATTTCCAAAAGACAATGTTGATTGAAGAAGAATAACAAAGATTAAGGCTGGTAAACATTATCACAAAAAACATGGCCATTTAAATTTTAAGCAAAATAAACAAGAAAAACTTTTAAAAATCGGAAATAAATGAAAAATTGTAAATATTAAATATATGAATATGAAGAATAAAATTTAATGATATGCAAACCTATACTAACCCTCTTCATTAAAGACAGAATTAGACTAAATGACTTTTTGTTTTATTTAAAAACCTCATAACAATGAAAAGAGCTTACTGACTACAAAAAAAAATCCATTTGCTTAATTTTGCTAAAAGTTATGGATGAAAATAAGTAAAATCAATTTAAAAAATGTATCAGTTTAAAACATAAGGCTGTGGTACTCAATATTTTTAATATGTGTATCATCAATGTCAGACATCAATTGCTCATTGAGAGAAAAGATATCACAAACTATGACATAAATGAACATTTGATGTGTTGTGTTACACATCATCCAAGTATCTAATAATTTTTTAAAGTAAATAAATAGCATTCCAATATTAAGTCAATGAAATTCATAATTATTTATTTAAAGTAGGCAGGAATTCCTCATAAACAGCAATGGTAATTAATAAAATCTTAATCTGCTATATAAATATATCAAATTTTTTGGCAGGTGGCTTTCAGAAGTTAGATGTTAAATTAAAGAAGTAAATGGTGTATATTTTGTTTATTCATGCATTTTGACTTGCGCATTTTTCATTGAAAAGTATAAAAATATGAAATAAAAGAGAAAATTCAACACAGGAAATTATAACTCTTGATTGATTGGCTCAGGGTCAACAATATAAATAGTGATAAAAATTTTTTATATGAAGCAGCAAGAAAATTGCAACCAATGTAAAAACGAGCAATTCTAAACTCCAACATCTATTTTAGTCAAAAACTCACAGGTGCAGCAGGATTATGATTATGTTGGGCATGGATCTCTCCATGAAGGAAATACTCTACCAGGTAGCATGATTTTATTGAATATACTTTCTGAAGTAAATGGTTTTTGTTTTTGAAATAAGGTGAATTTTAAAAAATTATTACTGAGATAGCAACATGTAAAATTGTTCAAGATGAGTCACTGACCAGTAAAACACTTTCCTATAAGATGCCATTGTTCTAACAAAAATTTATAGAAAATCCTACATTAGCCTGGTTTACATATCTGGCTCTGTCAAGCACTCCACAACCTGTAACAGGTAAGATAAAACTGCACCTATTACCTAAGAGCAAATGGCCTGTAGCAAATGCATAATAAGCTTTTTAGGCGAGGGAGTTTCATTACTGCTACTGCTATTCACTGTAATTAAATTGTCAGTACAAAAAATACTTCAAAGGGTCTAAATACTGTTAAAGGTACCCTGAACAAAAATACAACAATTTTACAGAGTTCACCAGAATATTCTACTTATAACACTTTTTGGCATAGTTCAATACACCATTCCCTCCCACAGATATCATATGGGAAGGAGAAAATAACATAAGTTTGAAATAATTGAATGAAAAGTGAATATAGACTTGAAAATTTATCTGGTTTAGCAGACAGTGTCAGGGCAAGGTTTAGTCAGATCTTTGTCATAAAATATAAACACCTCACACAAGATTTCATGTTTGACCTCCAGCAGACATAAATGAAAGGATAAGGAGAGTATTTGGCAAGATTCCATGTGAGAACATTCTTGAACACAAATACCAGTACTACATTCCTCAACAAAAATACCAGTATTACATTCCTCAACAAAAATACCAGTATTACATTCCTCAACACAAATACTAGTATTACCTTCCTCAACACAAATACTAGTATTACATTCCTCAACACAAATACCAGTATTACATTCCTCAACACAAATGCCAGTATT
Organism: Radix auricularia; assembly: GCA_002072015.1. Taxonomy (NCBI): domain Eukaryota; kingdom Metazoa; phylum Mollusca; class Gastropoda; family Lymnaeidae; genus Radix; species Radix auricularia. The sequence goes on along the minus strand of MUZC01000543.1, from coordinate 43,698 downwards.
ACATTCCTCAACACAAATACCAGTATTACATTCCTCAACACAAATACCAGTATCACAAAATTAGAATCAGACCAGTTTCTTCCCAGTACCAAATATAATAAAGACCGCCCAGCCAAACAAACAAACCATGGCTGTTTGATTGAAAACTGCATTCCAGCTTTTTGTAACTTCAAGGATGTGACCAGCAATGTATACACCCACGAATCCTGAAAAAGAATAGGAATAATTAAATTATACATATGGACAGCCGATGTACATATTTATTGCATTTATGATGGTAGTAAATATATATCAAAAGGTTATGTTAGTGACAGATATATAACACACACAGTGAAGAAATACCTTAAAAACTTTATTTAATAGTATAAATAATATAACAGATGTTTTGATAGAAAGCAATCAAATTGAAAAAGGAGACAGAACGAAAGACTTTATCAAAATATATTTTAAAAATTTTGTGCATTAAATAATTTAAGTATTTATAGATAATGTAAAACTTTTAAAAAATATATATAATATAATGATTTGAAATAAAAGACTTTTTAAAAAATCTTCTTTAAGCCACATACCTGGTATAGCTCCAGCCATATTCATGATTCCTGGTCAAAGAAAATGTTACAATGTTGTTGTTTATTCAATTTGTATAACTTATAACAATCTCTGGCTAAATCTTAATGATGTGTAAAATTTGCCATTCTGTCTAAATCTTAATAAGTATTATATGCCATGCCATTACAAAAATTTAATTATAACAAGTTTCATTGTCTTTTTTGTTTGTTGTTTTACATTTGGGACCAACTGTTTTCCAGAAATATTCAGAAAAAAATTTAGGTTTTACCCGTTATAAATTACAACACTGGAAATAAACCAACAAAAAGCAACAACAACACAAAAACAAGGGACTAAATAGTCTTTGTTTACATTAAGGAGCCTGATCAATGGGAGAATACAACAGAAGACAAGGCATGAGGAAGTGGGTCAAACTTGAGATACAAGATATGGGTCACTCAATTTAAAATAAAACCAGATAATAATCCCTTTCACTCTGTGAATATTTTGGAGTTAATTAAGAAATGAAATTAATTTGTGTGACTTTTCTTACCTTGTTTTGTATAATCGTAATGTCACTGATAACTTTTTGTTTACTTGTAATGTCACTGATAACTTTTTGTTTATTTGTAATGTCACTGATAACTTTTTGTTTACTTGTAATGTCACTGATAACTTTTTGTTTATTTGTAATGTCACTGATAACTTTTTGTTTACTTGTAATGTCACTGATAACTTTTTGTTTATTTGTAATGTCACTGATAACTTTTTGTTTATTTGTACTGTCACTGATAACTTTTTGTTTATTTGTAATGTCACTGATAACTTTTTGTTTATTTGTAATGTCACTGATAACTTTTTGTTTATTTGTAATGTCAATGATAACTTTTTGTTTAACACAATGGTCACTTTTCATCTACTTGGTGTGACAAATCTTATAGTCACCAAACACTGACCATAATAAAGTGGTTAAATCTTACACTCACCAAACACTGTCCATAAAACTGTGGTTAAATCTTACACTCACCAAACACTGTCCATAAAACAGTGGTGAAGTTTACACTCACCAAACACTGAACCAGCATGTTTAGGGGCAATGTCCTGTGGGTTGACCATTATACCACTGTTATGAAAACCACAGCAGGCCACGGCCAGGGCCATACACACCAAGCAAGCGGAATAACTGCTGGCGTATGAGATGAGGAACAGAAACAAAGATGTCCCGCACAAGGCAACTGTCTGAAAGGCAAACACAAACAGAATATTTTATTTTAAACTTATATTTGGGAGATCTAACAGAATGGAAGTGATAACTGTCACAATATTATCAGATAATAATTGATCAAAGTAAATAAAAATGTCTCGTTAATGCATTCATTATTAGTATATAAAATATTTAAGATAGTTAAAAACCTGATAAAGAAAACTACTTTCTTAGTGTAAATTTTTAAAGTAATACATTTCTAAATGTGGAATGCACGCAGTGGCGTAGCTAGAGGTGGGCGGTGGGGGCGGTCCGCCCCAGGCAGCACACATTTTGAGGGTGGCATTAGTGGGAAGTTGAAAAGTACAGCCGACAACCTCCCTCTAGTTTTTTAAATGGGTAAAACCAAGGTGAAACAAAAATATTCATAATTTTGAGTCTTAATTAACGGGTCGCACATTTGATTGCAAATTGGTTGTTATAACTAACGCAAACTCATTAAAAAAGTTTAAATAGCTCAAAAAAGGTACCGATTTATTTGGAAAATGAATCGGTATACATCACAGATGACGCTTTTATAGGAAAACTACACACAAAACGCGTCTCCGCTAGGCCAAAAAATATGTGCTATTAATAGCTCTACTACAGTTTTTGGGTGGAATTTCTACAGGCGCAGAATGATTCACGGACAAGTACCTACATCGCTTGGTGGTTCAAATATTGTGTTTAACCTGCAAATAGTAATTTATGCTAATGTTTCAGTTTTCATAAAAGTATTGCTAGGTAATTATTAACGTTTTAATGGCATTAAAAAATACGGTTATTCATTAAAATGTTACGACTATCCAATTAGAGTAATGTGCAAATAATTTGAATTATAACAAGAAAATGAAAATATTCAATTCTCTTTTAAATAAAATGACAATAGGCATAAATAATTAAAATTAACATCTAGTAAAACAAGATCATATGCTGGAGTTCTACTGGATTCAATGCAACCTTTTTCTTTTCTGTTTTATGTTTATCTCAATTAATGGGCACTCGTTTGTTGTTGTTTGTTTGTTTGTTTGTGTGTGCATGTGTGTGTGTGTTTAAAAATGAACTCAAACCCACTTCCTGGAACAAAGAGATGTGCTATTGCCCAACACTGTTATATCAGCCAAAACAATTTATGAAGAAATAGTGGTGAAAATTCAGAATTTGTGGTTATATCTTTTAAACAAGAAGAGCAACGAGAATTGTTTTTATCAATGGATAGAATTTAAATGAAAATAAAAGAAAGCTTTGATTAGTTGCCTATTCTTGAAAGAAAATATTGGATTATATAATACCATACTACACCTACTAAATGAAGCATTTGCATATCATATAAATTACTGTTTTGACATTGATAAAGAAAATTTCCATATTGAAAGAAAAGGATCCAGGTTTTTATAGCTGTACTTGCACTACTAGAAGAGGCATTACATTCGAAAAACTGGGGGAAGGACCCTTTTATCTATTAAAATTTATTCAACAGTAGAGATAAGAAAATTATGTACCCAACATAAAAATTGCAATTTTGCTAAGAATTTTACAACAATTGCTATCAGTGTTGCTCGTTGTGAAAGCAGCTTCTCCCAACTGAAGTTGATAAAAAAATATCTTTGTTCCACAATGAGTGAAAAAAGACCATAAACTCTTGCAAACTTTGTCCATAGAGCAAGATATTACAAATAATTAAAAATTTTGATAGCATAATACACGATTTTTCTACTCTGAAACTTAGTAATGTAAATGTATAAATATGTTTAAATACTAATGTACTTTCTTTGTAAAAAGTTTCCTTATCTATATATACAAAATAAAAGCATATGCTAATGTTTTTTGGAATATGTGTTGCCTCATTTGGGTAAGGGGGAAGGGAGGTGACCGGCGACCTCAGAAACTTTCTTGTGACCTTTAAAAAAAATCTTGAATTTTTATTATATGTGTGTTTATATAGGTATATCATTTTATGCGGCTTCTTTTATTACTGCTTACATAAATAGAGAATACAATGGTTAAAATGTTTGCCATGTTTCAAATCAATTTTTGTCATTTCAATTTGCTGCACTACAATTTCGCAGCACACGTGAAGCCATGTAAAACGTCATTAAATAAAGTGTGATTAATCAAATATTTAAGTGGAACTTTTATTCAAAGTTGCACGTTTCTGATGTGACGTCACATTTATTAAACATTCCCCCTCATCACTAAATTGTGATTACCCCCCTCCCTGGCACGTGACGTCATTTATGGATGGTCTCTAAAATGGGTGGCAAATTGGAGACCGCCCCGGGTGGCAAAAGTTCTAGCTACGCCACTGAATGCACGGACATGAGCCATCATTGGAGGTATGATTTTTTGTAAAAAAACAACAAAAAAACTAAAGAAATGGTTTGACAAATGTTTAGTTTACCTCCATTAATTTCCTCACATATGTTACTGAATAACCTTGACAGGAGAAGAAAAAAATATTTTTCATATTAATATGGACAAATTAATTGTTTATTATTCTATATAAATTTTATTTAGATAGGAAGAAATAGTTCAAAAATAAATAAACTGATGCCAGTTAAATCTTTTTTTGTATATGCATTTTCAAAGAAATATTTGTTGAATAAATAGTTTAATAAGTACAATAAATATTTTATTTGAAAGCCAAGTGCTTTATAAATAATATTCAGTAATACCAATAACAATTTTTAAGTATCAAAATTAAGAATTTCACAAATTGTTTCCAGGAAAAAAAACTTTACAGAATCAGATGAACAGAAAATCTTTTTTTTTTTTTCAGCAGAACTGTGAACATGAATTGTCTACCTTTAGTTATCATTTTGTCTGCTATCCAACCACTACCTATAGAACTTGGAATGGTGACAACCCATGGCACAACATTGAACACCCAACCCTGTGCAATACACTTCAACATTTAACAAGTGCTCAGCCAATTAGGATAACATTCAATAATTATATTAAAAAAAATTATTTTTAAAATAAATTAACAATGATCATCATCAAAATTTTTTTTTTAGAGAAAATAAATAATTGAAAAATAAGTTAATGAAAAACCCTTTTTTTACAAGTTAAACTAAAAATAATGAAACTGTTTTAAAGTTACTTTGGGTAATACATACCTTTGCTGTTGGGAAATTTTCATGAAAGTATGTAGGCATCCAAGACAATAAAATAAAGAAGGCATTATTCTCACAGAAGTGCCCTATGAGGATGGACCTAAGAACAAGTCACAAAGGCTAATTTACATATTGTTACACAGTTTTACAAGATCCTAAAATATAATATTTTGTGTTCTCTTTGGGTATGAATGAAAAGTAAGTAAATTCAGATATGTGACATGGAAATTTATGAAATAATTGTTTTATTAGCTTTAACTAAAGCCTTTTTTAGCAAATCAGTGAAACACAAGAAAATAAAATGACTGAATGAGACACTTCATTCTCTTAAATATTTTAGGGCTAGAAATGATTCATTTAAATTTAATCGTTAATTTTTTAAAAACTAACTATTAATTAATCGTTAATTTGGATTAATAAAAACAAATTATGATGTCATAAGTAACACTTATTAAACGTTCTTGTTGAAAATCTAAATAACACTGGAATGTCTCCTTTATATGTCATCTTTTAACCAACTACGCAAAAAGACAAGTCTGCTGACATTATTTGGTTCAAGTGATGAGCGGGTTTAATTGACAATATGACCAGTCCAGCTGAACAATCATTTACATGGAACTGAGGTAACTGGTATGCACAAAACGATCTTGGCTAGGAATGACATTATTGGATATTGGTTTTCATTAAGTTTCCACCATTGTAGAGGTTTAATGTATTCAGGAACTTTCATCTCCATTTTGTAACGCAGTAATTCATCAAAAGAGTGGTCGTCATTTTATGTTTCTGAGTCAGACTCCATAACTGCCATTTGCTTGATACGCTTTTCATTTGGTTTGATAAGTAGGCGAAGTGCTAGAACCATGGTAGGAGACTTTATCAACATTTTGAACATTCCCATCAGTCAATAGTTTCAAATCAAAATGTTCCTGTAATCATCAGGAAATTTATTTTCCATCTCCCCTATTTAAAAAAAAATTTTTTTGACTTCCAATAATTTGTTAGTGATGGGTCGATTAATCGTTAAAAGATAATTTTATTATTAAAAAATTTTAATGATTAATTGAGAAATTAATCATTAATTTCCACAGCCCTGTTATATTTATATATTAAATTTTTAAAAAAAATTGGTGTATTTTTAATTTTAATGGGGATGAACATGATTCAAGTTTGCCTCCCCTTTCCTTTCTAAAGTGTTAATAGAGCAGCTAACACAAGCCTATTGATGGTTAATGTAAAAACATAAGCATGCAAAAATATCAAGGCCATTGATGAAGCTTGACCCCAGCTAGGTAAACATACTCACCAAAATGCAGGCTTGGTAAATAGATGGACCCATGGCACTGAGGCTCTGGACTCTTTGATCTTACCGCTGTCCAACAGCTGTGCTTCATTCAGAGAGACCAACATCAGTTTGTTGTGCTGTCTGTTGATCAGACCGTAGCGCATGACCAGCATCCACAACAAGCCACAGAGGCCTGTAAGTAATGGCAACAGTTAGTTTTAAAACTTGTCAAACAAGGTGGCTTAAAGGTGAAAGTAATTTTAGAACAAAATCAAACACCAATCGCAAATAATTTACAGTGTAGAGTAATCTAAATATTTACTCTAATCAAAAATTAAAGTTGTGGTAAGACTAATACATAACTGTCATACTGAAATAAAATGGCAATGAGTTATACTTTGATATTAATATCAAAGTTTACTCTTATTTTTAGTCTGGATGTAGTATGACTCAGACATAACTACCACACAATAATCAACAAGTACTTACCAATGATGTAAAAGGGAATGGACCAATCAACAAGTACTACTTACCTATGATGTAAAAGGGAATGGACCAATCAACAAGTACTACTTACCTATGATGTAAAAGGGAATGGACCAATCAACAAGTACTTACCTAAGATGTAAAAGGGAATGGACCAATCAACAAGTACTACTTACCTATGATGTAAAAGGGAATAGACCAACCAAAATAATCCAAAAGCACAGACCCCATGCTGCCAGTTAAAAGTGTTCTAGAAAACAATGTCATAAAAAAATTATGATTTTTATATTTAAGTTGCACAGATTGGTAACTAATGGGTCACGGGCTTTAATTAATCAGATTCCCCCTCCCCACCCTAACCAATACCCATTTTAAGTGAAGTATTTTTTTACATTCTTAATTATCCAATAAGTTTAAATACATACACCATACTATGCAGATTGTAAAATTTATGACTGATCTCCTCTTAGAATCAAAACTTTTATATGAATAAAATGTTTTTATTTTCAGTTGTTTTTTTTACACCAGTCATTAGAAATACATTCAGTTCAAATTAATAAATGATAAATCTTATTTTTTATTGAACTTGGAGACAACAATTTAAATAGACATTTTGTAAAAATTCTTTGATCCTTTGTGTTTTCAGCCTGATAACTTTGATGGCTAAATTTAATATGCAAATTTATATTAAAATGACAATATCTTTTAAGAAGTGCATATAAAGTAGGTATGAAAATGGAACTGTTACCCAAAGTGAGAGCCAGATTTACATATAAAGTAGGTATAAAAATGGAACTGTTACCCAAAGTGAGAGCCAGATGTACATATAAAGTAGGTAAAAAAATGGAATTGTTACCCAAAGTGAGAGCCAGATGTACATATAAAGTAGGTATAAAAATGGAATTGTTACCCAAAGTGAGAGCCAGATGTACATATAAAGTAGGTAAAAAAATGGAATTGTTACCCAAAGTGAGAGCCAGATGCAACAACACTGTATAAAAAAGATCGCTGATGCTCCAAGACTTTCCGAGATATAATGCTGGTCATGCCAGGGAAGTGAAATCCTATTGGTATACGGAAAAAACAAGATAGCACATATTTATATGGAGGCCAATTTTAAAATTCTAACCCATTTACTAAACTTTGCAAATGAAAAAAAAAAGCCCAAGAAAAAAGATTGACATATTTCCCTTCACCTGAGTATAGTTTATGATCATTATTATAGGTTAAGTAAATGTATTCAATTAAATAAAGAAATTAAAATTAAAGCCATATTTTTAAAATTGATTTTTCAATACAAAGCAGCAGCTATTTTTAATAGCCATTTCAACTAATTTATGGTAAATCATTCTTTTGAAAACTCTTAAGAAGAGTCATACCTTGTGCTATGCCCAAAACAACACGTGATAAAACAACTATATGAAGGGAAGTGTGTTTGTCAGTGGACAGATAAGCCAGCTGAGGAGTCCAAAATGTGATTATTGACCACATGCAGGCCGCAATGGGAAGAACCACTTCTCCACCAATTCTGTCACTCAAGTAGCCTCCCAAAAACTGGGTCATGGTATAACCCCAGAAGAAAGCTGACAAAACAGTTCCCTAGAGAATGTAGGATAATCTCATTAACAAAATCTCATGCAGCATTCAAATAAATTTGTTAAAAATAGAAGAAAACAAAAAATGTTATAAATAATAACATAGAAAACTGCATAACAATAAATGATTTATATTTTTATTACAGAGTGAAATATTATGCAGTAAATATTTTTTGAAGACATACAAAACGCAGCAACAAAATATTTAATTTGTCTGGTAACAAGTAATATTTTTTTTACAGATTCTGTTTTGTCCCATCCCATTTCTTGTGCCAAGGAAACAACACAGAGGGGCATCAGAGTTCTGGAAGCATACAGCATGGAGGTCCCAACCAGAAGACCAATGACCCATCGAGATCTCTCGCTGCTGTAGAAGTAGAACAAATCTATAAATGTATTTCGTGCCACACCGAAAATTCATCAAATGTAAAATTTCTCTGCCACAACCAGTCTCAAGCCCAAGTGAAAAGTTTGGCATGAGGCTAGCTACCTCTTCCTAGGACAGTGCTGGCAAACGTTTAGGGGGCCACGTGCCCAAACTTCAACCAAAACCCAATTGTTTATATTAAAAGCCAACACTCAAATTGAAACCCATAAAAGGGGGGTTTAGCTTAGCTGGTTTGATTAAGAAAGTAATATTTTAGTCACTGTGGCACACGTGCCATAGGTTAACCATCACTGTCCTAGAATATTGAATAGTCTTTGCAAAGCCTTTGAGTAAACATAGCAATGAAAAAACAAACATTTAAAAAATATAGAAAAACAGTAACAGTCAAAATCCGTTTATCTCAACCTTGGATAACTCGCCATCCCTACAGTTGACATTTTTGAAGGGAAACGCCTAACTCTCATTGGTTGAGACAGTTCTTTTATATTCCCGAACCCTACTAATTTAAGCACATGAGATAACCTCTTAGTGTTGATTAGCTCGATCCTCATGACCGACTCTCAAATTAAAAATACTATTTTGTCATAAACTTGTGATTTTTTGCATATGTTAAATGTGGTAGACATTTTGACCTACTTTCCTGTCCTAAATTGTGAATTTGAAGTCAATCCTAAGTGTAACTCTCAGTAAACTTTTAAAAAGAAATTAAAAATCATTATTTTTTATATTTATATAGTATCGCATCGTAAAAATATCTATGTGTGTTAAAAAAATAAACAGCTATCTATATGTGTTCAAACATAAACAGATATATAGGTTTTACATTTTCATTGAGCTGGGATATATGTTGAAGTTTGTTTGTTATCATTTGGCTCGGTTGGTTGGCAGTTGTAGCAGTAATAAATGTCAATTTTATTGTATTAATTGATATGATAGTATTTTGATGAATGGAGGATTCTGCAGACAGAAGAGCTAGGAGAAAGGCCAAGACATTTGGATGCACAGAACTCGTGTGTAAAAACTGTGGTAAAGACTGTCACTCAAGGATAGGACTGCACAGCCACTCGAGAAAATGCAACCCAACCTAACAGTGATGCACCATTGTCTCGCGAGACGGAAGGATGCCGAAGAAGGATGTCGAAGAATGTTGAACTATAGAGCTAATTTAATGCCAGAAATGGAGGATTCATAATTTGTATTTGTATACTTTCCAATTATTACTTGCCAGTTTATGAGTATCATTAGGAGCAGTAAGTCAGAATGAGCTGATAAAGGTAGGACTGTATTAGATAGTTGGCTTGACTGGCGGGAGGTGAAGATGGGGGCTAATGTGTTACCAGACCTGTGGACTGATGTGTTACCCTGATCAAAATTAAGAGTGACAGTTTCTCCTGTTTCTTGACCTCACATAAGGACGCATAGCTGATCATAAGGCCAGATGAGATTTAAACATTTTGCATTGTTGTTAGTTGTTATCTGTAGTTGCAACATATTGTTGTGATTGCCCTCATTATTGTAACGAGGAAATACTTCATTTTATAATGTATGTTACAGTGTCCCATGACAGAAGATTTGTTTACTTTAATTTTGTTTTGAGAACAAGACTAAGATTGCTAAAACATTTTTACATTATAATACAATCATAAGATTTGAGGACCATTACCAACACAGGCAAGTTCAAAGAAGAATTTTAAATTTTACTTTTGTTGAAAAGGGACAAAAATACTCACTTTGTCCAAAATTTTCCATCTATATTCAAAACTGGTTTGACCTTTTTCATAGACATGTCCACTTTGCATTCTTTGAAGTAGTTATCATCAGTGGTACCCAGATGTGCCATAGCATTTGCGCTGTAAATAAACATAGAAGTGGACAAATAATGGAAACATCTAAAGAATTAGTTTAATGGATCATCCAAGTAATAGAAATGTGAAATTTAATTACATTTTTCTAAACAAAATCTATACATTTTATCAATTTAAAAAAAAAATAAATACAATTTATACAACACCCTTTAATAAAAATTTATTCCTAAAAAAATTATTTATTTTTTAAATACACTCATTTGGCTTTACTTTACATAATTATTGCATTTCTTCACCATTTATTTTGTTAATCTCTGGTTTAAAATTGTCATAACCAAATGTACAGAATGATTTTTTATAACATTATTTGCTGTTCTTTTTGTACGGGTACCTGACCTGAATGTTATGTAAGCTTAGTACACTAAATTTTAAAACTTAAAAATCATTATTGTTTTATCTCTATTTCAGTTATTTCTTTTGTATACAATGCGTTTTATAATGGTGTTAAAATTCCTAGTAGTGAGCTCCCTCTAAACTACACGGAGACAGGCTTATTGATTTCTGATAGGAGGGCAACGAAATTTATGATCTGGAAACTGACCAGCCATTGAGGATCACATAATGATTTTTTAAAAAAAATTTTCTTTAATAATTTAATTCATTAAAAAAAAATTAATTAAGTGTGGATTAAAGGGAAATTCAAACTATAAATAAATTTCTATAAAATCAAACTGTGACTTGATTTGAAATCATAACATATATTTAATTTTGAAATAATTATTTTGCATTGTTTTGTGACCTACATTTGAAGGTGTCTAACCTTTTTTAATGAAATTTGTAAGGCCCCAACAATAGCTCTGATCAGGTTACAGAACACCAATGAGGAGAGAATCAGGATGAAGGAAGGCTGACACTGACAGTCCTGAAAATGTAAGTGAAAATGCAATTATGAAAGTATTGAAAGATAAAGAATTTGAGTAAATGATATAAATCCTTTATTGGGTGCTTTCTAACATTCCTTGCAAAGACCCCTCCAAGCTGAATAAATAATACATCTACTCTATTTAGATTGTTTCTTACATTTCAGGCTCATCTCACAATTAAAATAGTGTCTTCAATGGATTCTTTATGTAGCTATCATTGTATAGATATTTATTAAGCAAATCTATTTATACTTAAGCCCCAAAAAAGTGAATTTGAAAAAATCTGTGGGGGAATAAGATACCAAAGACATTGTGTGGAAATGCTGTCAGAAAGAGACAAAGAATTAAGGTAACCATATGGGGGGAAATGGAATTTAAAAAATGTGAAACCTGTAAAAACAAAAAGTGTTTTTTTTACTATAAATTAGGGCTGCGGAAATTATTGATTAATTTCTCGATTAATCGGTAAAAATTTGTATCGGTTAAAATTATTTTAATCGATAAAATAGTGATTAAATTGAAAGACAATGTTTTAAATCATTTCTACGATGTATTAATAAATAATTAATTATTTATAATTAAGAATAGTTTCCTGTATTTACGTACAAACTTCTCCATTGAAAAAAAAGATTTTAAAAGTGTAAACTTTAAAATAAGCTGTTTTCGTACGGAAAATGATATAATAAATTAAACATTGTCTTCATTTAATTAACAATAACAAAATTTAAATTCATTGACATTATGTTGAACTACTTATATTTAAATTTTAAAAAATGTCAATTGCCTGTTTTTGTTACTTCCCTTGAAATTTTCAGTTTGATGACGTCATACATCTTATTTTTAGTTTTAATCAAAATTATCAATTAATTATTCTGTAATTTTTCAAAAGTTAACGATTAAATTTAAATTAATCGATAACAGCCCAACTATAAATCCTTTATACTTCATACATGAGCCACAACTAAAATTATGTTCAATATAGTATGAACCACGCGACAGACTAGCATAAAAATATAAACATCAGGAAAATATTAGAAAAGTATGTTCAATATAATATGCACAGCGCGTTCAATATAATACGGACCGCATGACAGGCTAGCATAACATTTACATTCTACATAGAAATAATCTAAAAGTTCATTTATTTAATTACAATACATTGGATCGATGTGAAACTTTGAATTTGATACATCATTTTTATCATCACCATGAGTCTGCCTGCAAAAATTTCAGCTCAATAGGATACGATCCAAAAAATCGAACCAAAATTTTTGAGGCAAGCAAGCAATCAATCAAGCAGACACCATGAGTGAGGTTTTATAAAGGATTTAAAAGTGAATGGCCTTCTGAGATATGGGGAGGGAGTAGTTTTATTCTAAAAACGATCAATGCTCTACAGGGCCGTCCATAAAGTATGTCACGCTCCAGAAGGAGGAGGGGGTGTAAGAAAGTGTGACAGTTTGTGACGGGGGAGGGGGTCTCAGCCATGTGTAACTTCAGTGTTTTATATCAAATTTTAATTTTGTTAATGAATAAAAATTTGTTTAAAATTATGACGCACTTTGGGGGCTGGGTCCAAGATTTGTGACAGGGAGAAGTTAAAATGACCAAAAAAAGCATGACATACTTTATGGATGGACCCTAATTATGGCTCCTATAAATGTTCAAAATTTATTAATATATCTGAGAAGAGGGCTTCTCATCTGGGAATTATTAACTGGAGGTTTGGAACAGAAGGTAATAATGGTGATACTTGTAAATGTTATATAGTTTTATAATATACACATTTGTCAAATGTTGTAACCTCCAATGATTCTTTGGGAATCAGGGAGGCTTATTCCATTCACTAATCTTAATCCTAACTCCGCAGTGGCCGGTTCGAAGCCTGTGTGAGAGAGGAGGAGGGTTGTGCGAAGAGCTAGCATCCCTTCCCGTAAAAAAAGCCTTGCTACAAAAACACAAGCAAAGATAAAAATAGGAAAATCGGACCTTGGAAATGATAGATATCTCTTAGCAGAGAACTAATGAAGCTGGGTGGCCAAAGCCAATCAGAAACCACCCGGCAGACAACCATCCACTCCACTAGGACCACCACCAGCTTAGGAACATGGAACGTGATGTAAGAACCATGTTTGAAGCTGGTAAAACTGCCCAAGTTGCTGCCAAAATGCAATGGTACAAGCTAGCCATCCTAGGGATAAGCGAATCCCGATGGACTGGCTCAGGCCAGATGAAGTTCACCACAGGAGAACTGCTACTATATTCAGGCCAGGAAGATGAAAATGCAGCTCACATCCAAGGCGTAGCACTGATGCTTTCCAGAAATGCTCAGAATGCCCTTATTGGGTGGGAAGCCCATGGCCCCCGGATGATCACCGCAAGATTTAAGACCAAAAAGCAAGAAATCAATATGGATCTTCTACAGGTAGAAGAGGACAAAGAGGACTTCTACAACAGGCTGAGAACCCTTATCCAAAAGTGTCAGAGGAGCAATGTGATTATACTCACGGGCGACCTAAATGCAAACATTGGCAGCAACAATATAATGGATATTGATATTAGTTACGCAGCTAACTTATTACACATATTACTTATTACCTTATGAATTATGAAATTACTTACTTAATGGCATTAAAAATTAATGGTGTGATTTAAATTTATGGTGTGTTAAAAGTTAAGTGAACTTAAGTGTGTACGGTACGGCCAGTACGGACTGTACGCTGGTACTGGTACAGAATCAGAATTCGATTCGTGACTAGCGGCTTAGCGGGCTAGTGTTTTAAGTTTTAGATTGCATTGAGTTGTAAGTTTTAAGTTATAGACTATAATTGTATAACGCGTAGCCTCTTTAAATTTAAAAGTATTTAATAAACAAAAAGGACGTAAACAAAAAGCTTATAATTTATAATTGTTGTCCATTGTTGTGGTATTTACTATTTATCCTTAACGGGTACTTCTAATTACCGAGCATATACTTAAATCAAGGAGGTCTGATTATACGGAGATGCCGTGACGTCAATAGGATGAACCCAGACCCCACCCACGGCAGCCATCTTGGCTAACTCAAAACATTGGAAGCTGTGTAGTGTGTATGTTATTGTAATATTTTGAACGTTATAAAACACTGCGTAGTAAAAAAAAAAGTTATAAATGCCCGCTTGTTCTGCTTACGGTTGTAAACAGCGACGAACAGAAAACGGGATAACGCTGCATCGGTTAGTATTAGTAATTAAAAAGATAGGCTAAAGCGAAGCTTGTCGTCCGTGACGTCACGACGCTACCGGTGGCTGGAAAAGAGAGTTCTATAAATTCTAAAAGGATTATCAAAAAGGGAAGGTTTTAGGGTTTGGGTTAGGTAAATTATAGAATTTTAATTTTAAACCTTTTTAGAGGACATGCTATAATTATAGCAGCTATAACAACAAAGACGGCCGCCATGATCGTGACGTCACGGTCGACTAGTAATATACATTTTGTTTTGGTTAAAACCTATATCTCCGACCGGGCCGACCTTATCGGCGGCCATCCAAACCCTAAAATCTTCAATTATCAGAAATTCTAAAGCTATACCTAACCCAAACCTTAAAAATCATCAATTTTTCGAAATTCTAAAGCTAAACCTAGCCCAAACCCTAAAATATCGGAAGAGACGCGACGCTCCGGTCGGAGATATAGGTTTTAGCCTTTGTTTTTGTTGGGCATTTCTTCTTTATATTTACCTATCAGCCTATCAGACCTATCTGCACACTGAACACTGTTGTTGCGAATAAAGGCACACATAATATATTATATATAATTATAATATATTGAGATCATGTATTAATAATATGCAGGGATGGAATTTGAATTGCGGGAAAGACAGGCTTCTTCTTCGTTCTCAATATTAAATATTGAGTTTTGCGTCCCACGAGTTTTGCGCAAATTGGCCCGTGGTCTCCGACTTCAGCCTGCTGTATTTTCTGGATTTGCTTCCATAGCCTTTGGTCAGCCAAGACCATCTGCAAGGCAGCAGTTGTTTTTTGGCAAGTGTTGCAGCGTTCACATGCCACGGCTAAGGGTTCCACGCATTACCCCACCGCTTTTCACCCATTTGGAGCTGGGTGGGACTCGGGGACGCCCTAGGCCCCGGGAACAAGTCCCTGGCTTCCCATGTATTTGAACTCGTGACCATCGGAACGACAGTCAAGCGACAGTCAAGCGCGCTTGCCACTCGACGACCGCGGCCCCTGAAAGACAGACAATATTATAAATAATGTAAAAAATGAAAAATATGTGCTATATTTCGGTTGCACTAGTCTTGAATTAAATGCTAGTAATAACTGTAATCAGGTAGTCATAGTGCATCATGTTACTCATCATCATCACCTATCGTCCCATCTGGGGCATAGGCCACGAACAAAGGCATCCTGGTCCTGTGTCAATCTCTCTAGCTGTCCCCAGCTGTGCCCACTCTTTTTGGAGTCGTCTCCAGTTCCCTTCTCCAGGTGCATCATGTTACTATTGTTACCTAAAATATTCACATAAAATAAGCATCATGCCTGCTTGAAAAGGTTTTAGATTATAATCAGATAATCCTGATGTAATTTTTATACAGATTTCCAAAGGATCCAATACAACGACAGAAATGGATCGCCGCAGTTCGCCGCAAAGACTTTGTTCCATCATTGTCAGCTGTTTTGTGTTCGAAGCACTTTAAGGAAGAAGACATTGACCGAACAAGCTTGTCATGCGTAAGAATTCGGGATAATGCTGTGCCGTCTGTGTTTGATGGATTTCCAGGATATCTTCAGAAGAAACAGAAGCCTCGAAAGCAACCAAAAGTGCGACACATTACCAATTCATTTCCAGTCATTGCGGAATCTTCTAACTCTGCTGCTAATGCCACTTTGTCAACATCAGCCACAGACAGGTCAGTGCATTATGGTATTCGCTTTTTGCAGCTTGTTGCTATTTATGTAAAAGGCAATGTGCAATATATAAATGCTCTTACCATAAGTTTATATGATGATTTCATCTGCTGTGCTACATTCTGTAATGTAAATAAATGTGTTGACCTATTTATATGTTCTTTATAATGTATAGTGTAACTAATAATTCAGTGCTCTGCTAATCTGTAGTTCTTAATTTCAATATAGCGTATTATATAGGCTTTGTAGGCCTCAATCAGCTGATCGTATAAATAACTTTACATACATTACAATTAAAGCGCTTTGTAAATGACCCATTCGAATATATAGACCACCAGAAATGAACTAGGGCCTTAGCAGACTTTAGAAAAAATGTGATGACAGAATATGAAGCTCATTGGAGTCATTACCAGAATGAGAAAACTGGCATCGTAATTAAAGTTGGTGGAATGTTTTGAGACAAGCAATATGGCGATAGGCTCCACCCACTGGCTTCCATCTGACAGCAGCCGCCGTCTCTAGCCAATCAAACCTCCTTGACATTTATCAAAGCATCTTCCTACTGTCCAACCTGAATGTCTTTTAACATCTAATATATATATATATATATATATATATTATATCTGTTTAATACTTCATTTAATACCATTTCTTGTCTTTTATAGCCCTACACATTTGCGTAGCTTGAAACTCACAAAACAGAATCTCCAATGTTCTTAACGTTATAAACAGCCCAAAGAGTGATAGTCTAGCCTACTTTCCCACTCCTCCCCGAAACGTTGTTCACACATTAAAATTTGAAATACGCCCATATGTATCTATAAATTAATGCCCAACATATTTGCAGAGCAAATTTATCCAGTAATTTATTTTGTAATATTACTAATATTAATATTTAAAAACGACACACTCATTTGGGATGCAATAATCTTTCTTTAGAGAACTAGATGGGGCGTCAGTAAAATCTTCTTTATATATAATTCACGTAAACGACCATGTGCAAATGAAAATGATGAATGACCCCCGCTGGGGTCAAAAGATCACAGTGGGCAAGCGGATTGGGATTAAAAGAAAAAAAGGTGGGGAGGGGGGTTGTGCCAACAATGCATTTTGCCTTCAGTTGCGTTGTTCCTTCACAGAATAACACATGATTCATAATGTAGTGGTTATCACGTCCTCCTCAAACGCGGAAAGTCCTTGGTTCAATTCCCAGATGGGACAATGTTAAATGGGTTTTTTGCTGCCTCATCTTTTCCCCATTTTTTGTGAACATGCTAACCCTAGAGTCGGAAAATCACAGTTAATGGTTGGCAAGGGATGCTGGTAAAGGGTGGGAGCAGATAACAACATCAGCTCTGCACATGTCTCCACATTTACTCGGATTTTAAATCCCTTATATTAGCTTCACTATCGTCTCTTGGTCCCTCCGTCCGTCGGGGAGGAGGAAAAACAAACGTAAAAAATGACACACTTCCCGTCATGGTATTGAGCTGAAATTTTGCACATAGACTTGTGTTACATAACAATGCATTGTATGAAAATTTCAGTTCGATCGAATGTAAGCAAATTAAATTAATGCATTTTTAGTATGTATGGTAGCCATCTGTTGTTGTTGACATTCACGTGTTTGCTGGAGTTCAGTCTCGCTATCGGTGGCCAACCACTCGTGCCCGTTTTACAGCATTTGGGTGTTCAGTCTGTAAATGTTTGAACATCATCAAAACCTTTAGTTCTGTCCTACATATAAGTGATTTATAGAAAAAAAAACTTTGTTTTTACGGGTTGTTTAATTAAATCCCTTATATTAACTCCACAGTCGTCTCTTCGTTAGTCCGTCGGAAAAACAAAAGTAAAAAAATCACCCACTTTCAGTCATGCTATCGAGCTGATATTTTGACTTGTGTCACTTAACAATGCATTGTGAATTGTGTCAGAATTTCAGATCGATTGAATGTACCGTAGTTAAATTAATGCACTTTTAGTTTATTTCTACATAAATTTATGGTAGCAGTCTGTTATTGTTGACATCCACGTGTTCGCTGTAGTTCATTCCAACCATCGGTGACCCCAACGCCATCCGTCCCCTTTTTACACCAATAGAGTTTAGTCACGTTTAGTCTGTAAATGTTTACCGCAAGGTGCATATTATTTTGAATATAATCAATACTTTTAGTTCTGTTCATATATAAGGGATTCATAGTCAAAAACTTTGCTTTTTACATTTTTCCCTATTACTTCGTGCTGCTGTTTGTTCCGTTCTCTCAATCCCCCCCCCCCGTTCTTTGCACTATCTATGATGAGCAAGTCTGTGGCGCAGGGGCGTCGCTAGGGTTGGTGTCACCCGGGGCGGTAGCTCATGGTGTCACTCCTTCACGACTTAAGGGGGCGTCCATAAATGACGTCACGCGACGTTGCCGATTCCCCCCCCCCGCGTCACACCACTTTGTCACCAAAACTTAGACCCCACCCCTTTTTTCCAAAATGACGTCACAAATCTTTGAGGACCCCGTATCTTCTACATGAAAATTATAATTTGGCAAATTAATTTTTGTCAAATAAATTTGGATTTAGTGCAAGTCTGCAGTCTAATATCATAACACGCATGAAGCAATACAAAACGTCATTAAATAAATTGTAAACAATCAAATATTTAAATGGAACTTTTATTTATAAATGCGCACTTTGAGGTGATTTCACATTTTTTAAACACACCCCTCCCTCTCGTCACATATGCGCGACACCCTCTCCCCTAGGCACGCGACGTCATTTATGCGCGGCTCCTAATCCGTAGAACTCCTCCAAGTCTTCCAGTGCCAAATAAAGGGAATATAAATAATTTTACTTTTTGTTGTCACCCGGTGAGATCAGCACCTCTCGCTCCCCTCTAGTCAAGTATTTTTAAAAGAGAAAACAATTCCTTATCAAATGACAAAATATTTTTTTTTAAAGGATGAAACAGTAGAGAGAAAAAGAGAGATGGAGAGAGAGAGAGAGAGATGTAAATAAAAAAAAAATAGCGTAAATATCCAGACTAACTCCTAAGCATCTTCCTCGCCCCACAACACAATAAAGCATATTCTTTCCACCACGCACCCGAAACACAAAAGCAGTTAATGACATACAAAGTATTTCAAGATGAAAAACATTTTTAAAAAAAATACGGAATAACGCGTAATATTATTCTTTATGGACCCGCGTTCATAAGCACAAAACAGCTCAGTGGGGATCAATGTTCTCTCTAAGGTTTGCCGGTTGTTATGCTAAATAATTAAAAAAAACTCGTGTGTAAAGTTTAACAGTTTACCATTTTTAGTGTGCAAAATTTGTGGCATCTCACAAAAATACATGCATCAATTTAATGGATATAGGCCTACTTTAAATGGAAAAAAATTGTTAAATCAAAATAATATAGCAGATTATAATTAAATAATCAATAATTATAAATGTTTACTTCTGTTCCGCTGAACAGATATATACATTTATATGTTCATCAAGTAACCAAATGCCAACATACCAATATACCGCTAATCTATTCTGGGGCACACTTGTGCCTGTTTGTCAACAAGATCCATATTTTATAGACTTTGTCAAGGTTGATCTGATGTCCATCATTCTGGCAATATTTAATCCTCATGAGCAACTCTAAATGTAACTCTTACAACATATTTATAGATAATACTTTTTTAGAATTCATTAGGCTAAATCCACGTTCGCAAATAGCGCTTGATGCAAGAAATGTAGCACAAATATCCAACAGGATGGCAATGTCGCTGAATTATTCTTCAGTCATGACAAACTGAATCACCTCGTCGAGTCTGATTCAACCCATATTTTATTTTTTTCTTCGAGCACTAATTTAAATTACGATAGTGATCCATAAATTTCTCCACAATGTCTTCATAGCTTTTTAAGAATACTTTGTATTTATAAACTAGGTGACACAGTTTTGTTTGTTCAAAATTAAAATTTGACATGTCGACTAACGCTTACAACTCAACTCAAATATTCACTAAAGTATCAAGTCGCTTTCAAGAAATCGAGAGTCCACGTGCCAACTCAGACATTCAAAAAATTTAAGGACTGTTTTCGTGTTTTCATCTTTTCAGCCTGAATACATTTTAGCAACCTCTGAAGACCAATGAACATTTTCACCAAGGTGATGTCCTTTTAGGTTATTGATCCTTCCTTTTACAAACTGGTATGCCTTCATAATCATTAGATTTTTCATTTGCAACAGCTTGCTTAATTTGGCAAGTTCTCCAAATACTTTGTGAATGACACAAAGGAACAGTCCGAAACTATGGGTTTCTGAGATCCTTTCAGGGCCGGCTTTAGGCGTAGGCAAACTAGGCAGCCGCCTAGGGCCTCCGATTAGTCTCATCATTAGTGGTGAGCCTCGCACAAGAATCTTTCCATATTTATTGTGTATTTCTCTATTAGATTTAGGGCCACCAAATTCACTTCGCCTAGGGCCTCCAATTCCCTAAAACCGGCCCTGATCCTTTAAACAATATTTATTGACTTGGTCATAATACAAAAATATCACACCGACTCGTTCGTGACATAAAAGTCCTTTTTGTAAGTTGTTGGCGAGTGATATCAAAATATTTGTTCTGCTCCAAGGCTAGTAACCAATGTCAAATATTTGTATCATTTGAAAAGGGGTGTTTAATATTTTTCTTGTATTATCGTTAGACGATTTAATTGAATGATGTTGCTAAAGTCTGTTTGCAGTGTGTGAGAGATGGGTGCTACATTCAGGACATTTATACTTGTTTTTTTACTTGAATTTTAACAAAGGCTGCGACTGAGTTTCAGGCAGAATAAGAAATAAAGTCGCTACTATTTAGTCTACTAACTAACTTTCATGACAAAGGCGCAGAAATTCTAATTTTTTACCTATTGAAATTTTTTGCGCGGTAACTCAAAACTTAAAGGGAACATTGATGGGGATGGGAACTACGAACCAGACTACCTAAATATAAACATGCATATCTATGCTTGCACGCCTTTAACTTTAACACATTTTAAAAAAAAAATTACCTCAAAGACACAAAATTCATAACTTTCCTCTAAAAATAACCGCAACATATAAAACCCTTTAAAAAATAATAGAAAAATCGTATTACGCCCCCACCCCTCTGTGGTGGAGGGAAGAGGGGGTGGCATTCGTCCATGTTGTCCATACTTCAAAGCTCAGTTTGCGTGGTATCTTTAAAAACAGAACACACCGCCAGAGTTTTTGAATACCTCTTTGGTGCGGCTGTTTCTTTTTTTTTTTTTTCTTTTCTTTTTTTTTATTTTCTTTTTTTTAATTTTAAATTTAGCATGTGTTTTGGGACTGTTTTATTATTGCAAGTTAACTGATATTTTTAAATAATGTTTTTTTCGCTTACTTTTAACGTGTTTTCACTGTATTTCTTTCTAGTTGAAGAAAACGTGTCTTCTTTTTTTCTGACATAAAATCAACACAGTAAAATTTAAGACTTTGGTGTCACCCCCTAATGGTGTTACCCGGGGCGGCCCCCCCAGTCCCCCGGCTGCCATTCAACTTGGGGCCCGATCCAGCCACCTTTATTATACAATATATTACGTTTTCATAATCGGGATCTAGTATTGGGAATGTTGTATTGATAGTTGCGTCTTTTATTCCAATGAATCTAATCTTTGTTAGGTGCTGTCCATAAATAACGTCAACAAAATAGGGCAAAGGGGTACGAAAAATTTTGAAAATTATTGACATTAAACTTAGGGAGAGGTGGGATGTCAAGAAAAGTTGACGTCAACAATGTTACTTTAAAAAAATAAATTCATAAACACCAGAAGACATTCAATCGGTACGTCATGACCTAAGTGTAGCACCTACGAGGGAAAGCTGTTGTGGCTATCAGTGGATAATGTGAATTTTAGATTATTATTTTAAACAATTTATATTTATTAGCATTTCTTCTCACATTTATGCATTGATTATAAAAAAAATTAATTTTTCGGTTACCCATATTACAAAGTGTCTTTTGATGTTAGTATTGAAGCCTTTCCACTCATTTATTATTGTCAATGGATTTTCACATACACTTTTGCCAGATGTGACATATGATTATTGAGACTGGCTTCTATTTTATTTGTTCCCCTTGCATCGATACAAGATATTCTCTACATACTTTTAGATTTAATTTTTACATAGGCATTTCAAAAGTTTTTTTTTCTAAATGTTTACCATATACAATGCTTAGGCCCATATGATTTTCAAATGTTCATTTATCTTATTTTCCTATTCCCCAGTTTTTAAATTTTAATGTATTAATAATAATTAATATAAATGAATAGGCCTAATATAATATTTTAATTTTATAATTTTGCGTTTGCGCTTTTCTCTATTTTTTCAATTTTTAGGGCCATCAGACTTACCAGGAGGAAAAGTATTCTATCTATATTCTTTAAAGCTTGCATGATTATTGCTGTTGATATTATCTATGCATTGATTAGTAATTTTTTAACAAATGTTGCTTAGAAATATTTTTCAGAATATTATAATTATGGTCATAATTCGGTGAATGACGACACTTTATGTTTGAAAACGTGTGCTAATTAAT
>MUZC01000542.1:153005-203526 GCA_002072015.1 Radix auricularia | reverse complement strand
TCATTTTGACCATACATCACTGACATCATTTTGACCATACATCACTGGCATCATTTTGACCATACATCACTGGCATCATTTTGACCATGCATCGGTGACGAAACCTCACTCGCTTCATTTAATTTTTTTTTTTGACATGACTTATTCTAGATGAAAGAGAACTAATATTTTCCCAGACTACCTGTTAGCGAAAACATTAACAAAGTCAAGCGATCTCGACCTGGTTTGAAGTAGTTCAATTATCATTTTCTTGGATATCTTTAACGATTTTTTTAAAAAAATATCCTCAATTTAAAAAAAACCTGTTTGTTATTCTTATTCTCTCTCTATCTCTGATCTTATTCGGTGAACACACCATTGTTTGCCATTCCTGGAGGTTTTGTTATTTACTAAGTAGCCAACGATGTTATAAACAACAGGGATTACGCTTATAGAAATGTCCTGTTAAAAAAAGCCGGTACGACAAGACCTTGAGATCATCCCTCTGTGACGTCACCACCCGTTAGGCTAATCCCCTACTGGCTTCCTGGTAGTCATACATTTTTTCCTTTGTAACTTGACCATTGTCCAGGCAAACAATCAAGTATTAGACAGCCCCCGTGCGCTCTGCCCTGTTGTCTCGCCTGGTTTATCACTTTTCTGAACAAATCGATATCCCTGAATTCTATTTCAAGACTGGACCGGGTAATAATATCACTTAGCTGTCTATTCTCGGCATCACTGCTCCAAGCTGCACTAGCCGCCATTAGCGGCTCTTCTAGATCTCTTCTCGATACGGAGGCTGGGGTAGACCAGATTATTATTGGGAACGTCTATTCTAAGAACTTATTTCCGGATGGGATCGCGTCCACTAACGATTGCATCCAACACAAAACTGATGAGGTCTTCCCAAGTTCCCGTCTTGCCCTATTATCCTGTCTGTTGAAGATCTAAATAAAGGGCTGCGTGGGTGCTTTACATACGTCATACTATAGAGCCTTCCCCCCCCCCCCCGTGTCAATTCGTTAATTGGTTAATTTTAACAAGGTTTTATCAAAGATGTTACAACTTATAACCCTTTGGGTATAAGCAGTGGCGTCGCTAGGGGGTGCGGTCGGGGAGGGCCGCCCCGGGTGACACCATCAGGGGGAGGGACACCAGACTGTAAAATTCTATACATTCCCGTTATTTGGCACTGGAAAACTGGGAGGAGTTCTATGGGTTATATCGTGAGGGCTGACATCATGAGCTACCTCCCCGGGTGACACCAACCCCAGTGACGCCTCTGGGTATTAGTTTTTTGTTTCGTTTTTATCCCCAAATCGACTGATGCTTGTTACAGTTTTCATAAATCATTTCAGCAAAATTTGTTTCAGAACTAAATGATATGTGTAGTGTCATTTAAAAGAAGGCGCCCCGCCCCCTCCCCTTTCCCATCCCCGAGCCAGACCAGGTTGGTTCAATCAATGTGCTGTATGACCAGGAACAGTTGACAGGGCGTTGACAATGCTATTGGTGGACAAGGGGCGTGACTTTCCATTGTCGCTGTCGTACGCGTTATCTAACAGCTGAGGTCTGTAGGCGAACCTTCAGGTCTGTAGACCAATCTTTTGGTCTGTAGGCCAACCTTCAGGTCTGTAGACCAATCTTTTGGTCTGTAGGCGAACCTTCAGGTCTGTAGACCAATCTTTAGGTCTGTAGGCGAACCTTCAGGTCTGTAGACCAATCTTTAGGTCTGTAGACCAACCTTCAGGTCTGTAGACCAACCTTCAGGTCTGTAGACCAACCTTCAGGTCTGTAGACCAACCTTCAGGTCTGTAGGTGAACCTTCAGGTCTGTAGACCAATCTTTAGGTCTGTAGACCAACCTTCAGGTCTGTAGACCAACCTTCATGTCTGTAGACCAACCTTCAGGTCTGTAGACCAACCTTCAGGTCTGTAGACCAACCTTCAGGTCTGTAGACCAACCTTCAAGTCTGTAGACCAACCTTCATGTCTGTAGACCAACCTTCAGGTCTGTAGACCAACCTTCATGTCTGTAGACCAACCTTCAGGTCTGTAGACCAACCTTCAAGTCTGTAGACCAACCTTCATGTCTGTAGACCAACCTCCAGGTCTCCCGATATAAAACTCTATAACTTAAACACCCCCCTCTACATTTGCACGTGCTGAAGATACAACAGAGGTTCTTGACATTTGAGCTTTCAGTCTCGGTATTTAAGCTCTTCGTTGTCCGGGGGTATGTTTGTGGAGTTTTGAGGATCTTTGGGCCACCAACATTGGTCTCTTTGTGGATGGTGTTAAATAGGAATCTCAATTTTTCTTTAAAAAACAAAACCTGTGAATAAATTGTTAAATAGGAGTCACAGTTATTGGGACATTTACCGGAGACAGACTTACACGGCAAGAAATAAAGAGACGGGGGGGGGGGGCTGGGGGTATACCTCACAGACTTGGTTGAGTACTAAGGCAACCAATTTGTAAAATAGATATGTTCTTTAACCCTCAGCCATATTTCTGTACTTGACGTGAGATTCAAGCAATTTTACTTCTTTGTTTAAAACTTATTTTTCAATAATAAAAATTTATTTTTCAATGGTTTCTCTAAACATTGTTGCACATTCACTTGCCCATTTGTCATCTATGTCTCCTTTGAAAACTCTTTCTTTTCCATTCTTTATTTTATATGAACTTTTATTGTTGTACATACCCAGCGACAATTTGTGGAGCTTCGAACACAAGTTGACACATTTGGGGCTTGTGAACCAGTTGGTTCGTTACTGACGTTGGAACAAACAAAGTAATCGTGCTTGCCCGTGTCTTTCACTTAACACCTGGCCTTTGTTTGTGTACTGACCTTTGGCGTTGACCCCTAACCTATATATTCTCACGTCCGGCCCCCCCCCCTATCCCTGACGTCAACCCACTTACGACCGCACGGCTTAGAGATGAGATAATGACCTTTTTTGGTGACCAGCGACTCGTGGAGTGTTCGGGTGTTTGATGTCCGGCTGTCAATCGGCCGGCATGTTAGAAACTGGTGTGAACTTTTTTAAGGGGGTGGAGGGGCTCGTGGGGGAGGGGGCTCGTGGATGGGCGGCAATAGGTTAGTGGGGGTTGTCATGCCATGGTGGAAATCTATTTAAAGAAATATCCAGGTATGCTGTGAAGACATCTCAAAAGGTATTTGATGGATTTATTAACTCAGGTACTTTTTTAAAAGTAGGGGTATTTGTTTTTTGTACCCGAGTTTCAGTCAGTTCGATCTTAACGGACTTGACCAAGGCAATGAGTTGATTATAAATTATGTGTACCAGGGTCTCAATACCGGTATGATAGAGTTCGGCGGTCTTCAAACCATTTTTTCTGAGTTTCAGAAACAGAAAAGCTATAAAACAGAGCAAAGTGATCAAAGCTATACTAGAACGTCTACTATAGGAGCATGTCACACGTAACATTCAGTTTTCATATAACGACAGACATTTATATAAATGTATTATTATTTGATAGGGAGGGTTGTTTAATGAGAGGATTGGTGTCAGGCTCCATATCTGAAATTTGATCTCTGCTTCAAGTTTGGCCGTGCGGGTCAGATTAAAAATACATTACAGTGAGCGCAAATGGTCCCCGGACCGTAGTGTGAGGACCTCTAGTTTAACAGTGAATGGGAGAAGGGGACGGACTGTCAGAGGCTCACACAACTACAGTGTACAGTCAGTCTACTGAGACTGTATGCATCCAGGTGTTGGCCGAGCCTGGCTTTGTGTTGAAGCACGAAAACTTTTAGATAAATGAAAACGTGGCCTTGTCGCTGGCCTTTCAATCTAACCAGTGTGGGAGGGGGTGGGGGCGGTTCGTCTATCAAATGAACGTCATGCAATGTAAAAAGTGAATCTTTCGTCGTTTGTTCCGAAGAAACGTATTGTTTCCGAATGGTATAGGTAAAAGAGATAAGTAAGTATCAGCTTTTGGGGGAGGGCGGGGGGGATAGTAGGTAAGAAAAATAAGATCGATAGGAAAACGCTAAAACTTAAATGGATTTTTAACAAGCCGAGAAACGTGTAAGTGTAAGGGTCTGTGGTCACTCTAACTCTAAGTTGTGACAGGTGTGTGATCTACTTTCACCTCGGAGGTGTGTGCTCCATCTCTAATTCTAATGATGTCGGTTGTAACCATTCACTTTGTACCGTGACCGCACGGCGTGTACGTGTCTTTAGACCGGGCACGGTGATCTTCCCCCCCCCCCGCCCCGGCCAGACCAGTTTAATGAATGACGTAATGAGACCAGGGGGCCTGTTGCGCAACGTTACACGGCAGAATTAGTGTCCGTCACTTGAACGAAAGTAACGTCTTTGTTCGGACGCTCGACATTAGTCACTATCACCACGGTCATTGTTTGCCGGACATCTGCTGGTCAGTACGGTAGTGACCATCGTCCATTGATTGCTGTTTGAAGCACAGTCCGTGTTGACAGGCCGTGGGCTATCAGTGGCGGTTAAATCGTGTTACCAGAAAACGAGTCGGATGAAACATTTCTGTGCACGGAGCAGTAGCCAGTAGGCGCCCTGTGTTACCATTGGCTTCCTTACTTCCTACTATGACAACGGAACTTTGTGTTACCTACTCTCAAAGATCGTTTCTAACATTGTTTCATCATTTCGACCTTTGGTTGCCTTCACGTTTCCGTGACGTCGCACTGAATGCTGATTTTTTAATTGGAAATTAAGATTTCTACTAAGGATTCCGACTTATTCATTGTTTTTGCTCGTGAGGCTTGTCATTACTACACAAATTTACAAGTGTTTCCCCACTACATATAGTAGAGTCTATTATGATATATTGTGGTGGAGTTTTTTGTTTCACACTTTGATATGCAAGTGGTTTGTTTAAACATTCGACTTAATGACTACATTTTAAAAAAAAAAAACAATCTGGACTTGACGAGACTTATGATTGTTACAGATATGTTACATTGCATACATATGTCTATGTCTATGCTATTATGATTTTTTTTTCATTACGCCCCATGTAATTCCCTTCTGATGATGATGGGCACCCAGACCCAGTCAGATTGTATCAGTAAGACTTAACTTCAAAAGTATTAGCGTCATGAACTCAAAGTCGAATGCTATCAAGTGTTGCCATCGGTTGGCTTGTAGGTGTTTACTAATAATTCCCCAGAAAGTCTGTGAAAAAGATTTGTTGACTTTCTGATCATTTGTTGAGCTTTCACTATGGACTATGTAAATCTCACGCTATTGTTCCAGTCCGTGTCTGTGTAAATAAACCAGTTGTCACGGTCTGACTGTCAGTATCTGGGACGACGAATGTTACTCTCGTCAGCCATGTTTACCATTCGGACCAATTAAATTACAGAACTAATCTCTCATTGAATTCACCAGCTTGTTGTTTGTATGAATTATTCCCCATAGCCTATTTTGTCCTTGACCTTTGGTATTCAGTCAAGCACTTGAAGCCATTGAAAGTAAACGAGAGGCCATTGTTTACAGTACATACTCTCCAACCCAACAGTTTGCCCCCTTTATTCCCTTCCTTGTTACATCGATAATATTTTGTTCATTTTATTCCATTCGCTACTTATACTACTTATCCTAAACATTTTCCTTGCGCCCTTGGCTTTTCTCAATCAATTTTCCACTTTCTCAATCAATTTTCCACTTTCTCAATCAATTTTCCCTCTTTTCAACCCTGCCTCCATTTCTGATTTCTGGTCTCGTCTCACTCATTTTGCACTCTAAGCTCCCTGCTCACCTACCAACTCCCTGCTCACCTACCAACTCCCTGCTCACCTACCAACTCCCTGCTCACCTACCAACTCCCTGCTCACCTTCCAACTCCCTGCTCACCTTCCAGCTCCCTGCTCACCTCCCAACTCCCTGTTCTCTCTTCCAGCTCTCCACCCTCTCCCTACTCTCTGCTTCCTTAGACACGTGACTCTTGCATGGTGTCCACTAAGATGTGACCTTTGAATTACGTGACCATAGCAATATGTGACCTTTGAATTACGTGACCATAGCAATATGTGACCTTTGAATTACGTGACCATAGCAATATGTGACCTTTGAATTATGTGACCTTAGCAATATGTGACCTTTGAATTATGTGGCCTTAGCAATATGTGACCTTTGAATTATGTGACCTTAGCAATATGTGACCTTTGAATTATGTGACCTTAGCAATATGTGACATTTGAATTACGTGACCCTAGCAATATATGTGACCTTTGAATTACGTGACCATACCAATATGGACCAATTGAATTACGCGACCCTTGCAACACGCAACTTCTGTATTACGTGACCCTTGCAATACGTGCCCCTTGAGTCCTTGCGGTGGCCAACAAGAGTTGAAAGTATTTGTCTTCCATGAAATACTGGACAGTATAGTGCCGCCCTGGCCGCAGTGTTGTTTGTCCACCCCGGCACGTTGGACCAGCAGTTGGAGATTCCTGGCCGTGTTTTTTTCTCCTCCCTCTCTGCCATCCGCGACATGTCATTTACCAGTACAGGTCACAGGTCACCCTCTCGTCTCCATGCTCTCGGATTTCCACGCGTTATTTCTTGTTTGTTCAAACTTGGACCTGCTTTCAAATGAGTGTTTTATGGCATCAAGCTTTGCGATTTGCGCTGCACCTTTGTTTGGAGTTATTGATGGTGAAATATAGGGCTACACGGAGATGATGTTTTATTCGATGTTTTATGTGCTCTGATATTTTAATTATTTTAAAATGTGTAGTCCTTCTCGCTTCACCCGCTTTATTTTAATTTCCTTTTTAAGTTTAAAAAAAAAAGAAAGTGTCGGGGTGAGTTCTCTCCCCCCCCCCCTGCTGAAAGGTCAAAGGGTGGAAAATGTTGTGATCTTTAACCTTGTGTTTGACACTAGTCATATGAGGCACCACTTCCTGGCTACAATAGTGCCCTGGCATGAATGGTGCCCTGGCATGAATGGTGCCCATTGCCAGCCAAGTAAAGAGGCTATTCGGGAGACCTAGTTTAGGAAAAGTGGGTGGTGGATTACCAGCAATTGATGTCCATTACGGCACGTGTAAACTGCTTGTAACAATCGAGTTGATCTGGTTGGCGAGTAAGGACCGGCTTACATCCGCAGGCTGGCAAACAACACTGTGAATAATGTGTCACACGAGTGGTGTCTTCCTCTCGTCCTCAACCAATGTCAAGTTCATCTGACACAGAACATCTGCTCTCGTCTGCTGTGCATTTCTTTGGATACACGACGGGTTGGCGACTCCGAGATCAGGATGTGACAATAGGCTTTAATGAGTGAACTATTCGTGTGTTTCGTGTCGTTAACCGACGGGCACGTCATAGCTTACACATTGGCTTGGCTATCAGGGTCGTTTGTCAGAAGTTTGTTTCGTTAACACCTGTGACCTGTGATCAAAGCGACCAGCAAAAAGTGGAAATATTTTATTGTTTCATTTTTAATTCCAGGATTTATCGTCGGTTCATTGAGTGTGTGCCATTTCTATAGTCTATAGTCTACTAGTGGTTCATTGAAGTTGAATAGTGTCAATTTATTTTATTGTGAAATTTGTTTTAAATATAGGGCATTCAATGTATCCAGGATGAGGATTGTGTAATGAGTATTTCATGAACGTTTGGCCCAAATGAGGTGTGTGGTGTGTTAACTAGAACACGTTCATCACTGGAGATCCGTGGACCTAAATTGAGACATGGTTATACAGTTACACTAAATAGGCCGAGCCTATTGGCTTACACGGAGTTCATTAATGGCGCCTTTGTAAGCAAACGAGAATAAGGGGAAACTACTCCCCGGAAATAACCTTACGAAATGGGGGACACCGAGAAAGGTACCAAGGATGTTGTTGTGAACGGCGGCGAGAATGGACTGGTCAGCCCTCCTCAACCCTTGGTAGAAACGCCTATGGAGCACCGGGGCAGTAGTGTGTCTGTTGTGTCCATGCCGACGGGTAAACTCGTCCGGTCCGCTGGGATGTTTGGACCTAATGGGAGGCGGCACTCGAAAGGATACCGTGACGGAGTTGGTACTAAGCTATCTATCATAGGTAAACATCAGCCAACGGTTGAGTCAGTACTAAGCTATCTATCATAGGTAAACAATTAACAGCCAACGGTTGAGTTAGTACTAAGTTATCTATAGTCTGTAGAGTATCATTTATTAACACTGACCCCAGCGGTACACATATATGCCAGTATACAAATCATTGGCTTAAAATGAAGACCCAAGTTGCTAAACTGTGAGTCTCTTCGTTGGTATCCCTACATCCTTCATAATTCTAATAATACATTGTGTTTACAGTTATAGAATATCAACTTACTGTGCGATGTGCTAAACTTTTTTTGTTCATAATTCAAAGTAATACACTGAATACGGAACAGTACTTAACTGCCTATCAGATGTACACATATTATACAATAACTGGCCTGACAATTGTATGTTGCTAATAATAATCTCATAGGTAAAACATTTAACATCATATGTACACATTTATTATACAATGACCGGCCTGACCATTGTATGCTGCTAATAATAATCTCATAGGTAAACAATTAACATCCAACTGTGCTAAACAGTCTCTCAAAGTCAGAGGTTTACAGTGAACTTCCAAAAGTCCAATACTTAACTATCTTTGAGAGGTTTACAGTGAACTTCCAAAAGTCCAATACTTAACTATCTTTGAGAGGTTTACAGTGAACTTCCAAAAGTTCAATACTTAACTATCTTTGAGAGGTTTACAGTGAACTTCCAAAAGTCCAATACTTAACTATCTTTGAGAGGTTTACAGTGAACTTCCAAAAGTCCAATACTTAACTATCATTTTAGAGGTTTACAGTGAAGCCCAACACTAGCCAAGTCTCAATTAGATTTAGACAGATTATTGATTTACTACAGATTATTATAATTTTCCCCATCATGCTTAATCATATTCACAATCAAAGCTTCCATTAGCCTATCTGAATATCTCTTCCATTAGCTTATCTGAGTATCTCTTCCATTAGCTTATCTGAGTATCTCTTCCATTAGCTTATCTGACTATCTCTTCCATTAGGTTATCTGAGTATCTCTTCCATCATCCTATCTGAGTATCTCTTCCATTAGCTTATCTGAGTATCTCTTCCATTAGCTTATCTGAGTATCTCTTCCATTAGCTTATCTGACTATCTCTTCCATTAGCTTATCTAAGTATATCTTCCATCATCCTATCTGAGTATCTCTTCCATTAGCTTATCTGACTATCTCTTCCATTAGCCTATCTGAGTATCTCTTCCATTAGCCCATCTGAGTATCTCTTCCATTAGCCCATCTGAGTATCTCTTCCATTAGCCCATCTGAGTATCTCTTCCATTAGCTTATCTGAGTATCTCTTCCATCATCCTATCTGACTATCTCTTCCATTAGCCTATATGAGTATCTCTTCCATTAGCCTATCTGAGTATCTCTTCCATTATCCTATCTGAGTATCTCTTCCATCACAGTGATCTTTGCCCTTAAATTTAATGTGTAATTTCCTTCTTATTGTGAGTCACCACATTTCTGATACTGTTTTCCTTGTTACTTATGTTTACAAGCTACTCAATTTTTTAAAATGCTTTTCAAAAATAAATAATTAACTTTCCCAATTAACTTTAAAATTTATTAACACTCCCACAGTACTTTTGTCTTAAATTTGGCCTTTGTATTCTTGACGATTTTTGTAATGATTTCATTTAGGTGCCATTTAATCATTTCAATACAAATTCAAATTACTGTAAAATGTATCATTTCTGTCATACTTTGTTTTATTCATCCATCTCCAGATTTCAGGGAGGGAAGCATCTTTATTTTATTTTAAAGATGGTTTATAAATAGTACTTTTCAAAAACTGAGATAAAACTTCAATAAAATGTCAATTTGACTTTTGTTTGTTGAATTTGTTGTGCTTCAGATATTCTAATGTCTGACTTTGTTGTGTTTCAGATATTCGCCAACAACTGAATGACCAGCTGAAATGCCTTGAGATCAAGTTGGACACAGAGGTGTCCATTGTCACAGAGCTGCAGGAGTTTTTCAAGCGTCGGGCAGAAGTGGAGATGGAGTATTCCAGGAACCTGGACAAACTTGTCAAAAACATGATCACCAGACATCGGGCGGAGAAGCAGAAGTGAGTCGGATTTCCTTTGATTTTTTCAATATCTGTGGTGTTTTCTAAAAAGTACCAGTACTGTTTTGGGAGAAATGGTTGCACGTTTATTTATTGAATCAGATCAGGTAGCTGACAAGAAATAATATGAAATGCGTTATTACAAGTTTCTTTGCTGATGAGACCTCAGAGACTTTTATCCTGGTCTGAATCCATTTATTTAAATGTTTACTGAAGGTAGTTGGTATTAGATTCAAACTCCACCAACTGGCAAAGAGATTTGTTTGAGAAGTTTTTTGGGTTGCCCTCTGGAAATAAATTATCCCTCTGCCTGTCCTTGTAGTTTGAGACCCCCTGGCCCAGAAAGTATTTTTTATGTCAGTATGGCTTAATAGCTTGTTTGGTTTAAGCTTTAACCTCCATATTATTATTTGGTCAGAGCAGTAACATTGATGCCATTAGCCACTATATATCAGCTAATAGTAATGTATCCTAAACTATAACATCTGTATCTAAGCTTATATCCATAGCACATATGGTGCCATATCTAAGCTTATATCCATAGCACATATGGTGCCATATTGTATCTTTACACTTACTTCTAATGACTCAAGAACACGAAGTTCTTCCTTTCATAACAAAACCACTCAACAATATGTTTTTACTGAAGACCCTATCAATAGTCTATAAAATAATTAAAACAATTTACTTTCAGATAGCCATAAAGTTAACCTGTATATTAAAAAAAAAATTAATTAAAAAATGAATTTTGTGGATTCATATCATAATATTCAAGGCCTAAAAAAATTAAGACATCTTTTCCTTGAATTAAAACATTTTACTACTCATTCTTATAATTGCTTTATATATCATTTCACGTGATATTTTTCTGGCCACCGTGGTAGATTTTTTATTTTAAAGTAGTGTCCACAGGAATTTAAATAAAGAATAACAATTTTTATTCTAATTGTTGACATACAACAACAGGGTTATAGATAAGCAAAAGTGAGTTGTTTTTATACATATATATATTTATCTACACATAATTTTGACGTTATTACTTCTTGTAGTGATACGATATTCACATTGAGCGTATTTCATTACTTCCCTCACACATAATATTATTTATGTCCAACACTCTTGTTTCATTACTGCACTTGTTTAACTCCTGTTTGCCAGCTTGGACAAAACTTTGCTTGTCACAATTTTCAAATTATATATTTAAGTTCAGATTCTAATGTTATTGAGTCACCTTATTATTAAACACTATTTTTTACTTTACTATATAATTTCCAATAGTTTGTGCACATCCACAAGGTATATAATGCTTGTTAAATTTTAGAAATATGCATCTAGAATTTTTAGTTTCCCTTCAATTTAAACAAGTTTATGAGAGCATAATGAACAAAGTAATTTTAAATAATAATATCTATATTATTAGAAAAATTGTCTTATTTTAATACCTCTACAAAATCATTGAATATTGACAATGTGAGTCATTAAAAAACAAAGAATAATTTTTTTTAGAAATTTTAATTAAAAAACAATTAGCCATTCCAGGGCTAACTTGCTTTTTGTTTGTCACATCTAGTTCTTAATAGTTACTGTTAGTCACAGCAGTGTGTTTGCTCAATTTAATATGTTCTTAAATTGACTTGCATGCTGCATTCAACTTAATGATTCTTTTAATTGTATCTTATAAATGACTTGCTGAAATTCAATAATAGAAATAAAAGACTTATAGCATTTACCAGACAAAAATAGTTCGCAAAACAGATAAATACAGCGATGGTGTCATGCTCCCTTGACCAGGCTAAACTAAGAGAAATTTTAAATTAAAAAAATGTTTTCTTGGCTAATTTAATTTTAATACATTCTTCAATTCCTCTTCATTGTAATTTCTTACTGGATTTCAGTGCTCTATCACCAAAAGTTCTCATTGTTTCTTATAAAGACACATAAAACATCAAAAAACCTCTACTAACTAGATTTAATGCTCAATAAGTTGTTAATAGTTTTTTTTTTCTCATCAGTTTAGGAGGTTCAGATTTATTTCCCCTTTGAAATTAATATTTACATTAACAATTGCCTACCAAATATCGTGATCACAAATTAATATTTACAGTAACAATGGCCTACACAATATTGTGATCACATAAATGATAAAAAAAGATTAAGGTGAGATAAATAAAACAATGAAAACAATGAATTCCATTTTGCCTAAGCTGACAACTTTTGTTAAAGTTGGACCCATTCCAAAGTGACTGAAGTACTTTTAGAAATTGTTTGGGCCACTCTTCTCCCTGCAGGCAGGAGCAGTGGGCCACCATGTCCACCTACGACTGCTGGAAGAACCTGTTGGCCATCACCCGCAAGCAGAGCCAGGACCACCAGACCATAGCAGAGATTTACAACAATCAGATGGTCGGTAGACTGGCTGAGGTCATCGACAACTCACAGAGGATATTCAGGAAGGTAAGGGAGATCACTGAGGTGTTTGTTAGAGATAACTCTGCAAGTTAAACAGATAATTTAGTTATTGTTCATTGTTCACATTTTAAAAATGTCACATGATTTTTTAATGAACCTCAATGAGTTAATGTTTATTACAATATCCACCATATTAGATACAAATTCGGTTACAGGAATCTATCAAAATTTAGCCATCCCTTTTGTCTGTGCTCCATGGACAATTTTTGGTTTTTTTTAATTAAAATTTATCTTTTTAACATTCTCTTACAACTCTCTCTCTCCTGAGATTGGCCAGATTTCATTTGTCTCATTCTCTTACACCTCCCTCATGAAATAGGCCAGATTTCATTTGTCTCATTCTCTTACAACTCTCTCTCTCCTGAGATTGGCCAGATTTCATTTATCTCCTTCTCTTACAACTCTCTCTCTCCTGAGATTGGCCAGATTTCATTTGTCCCATTCTCTTACAACTCTCTCTCTCCTGAGATTGGCCAGATTTCATTTGTCTCATTCTCTTACACCTCTCTCTCCTGAGATTGGCCAGATTTCATTTATCTCATTCTCTTACAACTCTCTCTCTCCTGAGATTGGCCAGATTTCATTTATCTCATTCTCTTACAACTCTCTCTCTCCTGAGATTGGCCAGATTTCATTTATCTCATTCTCTTACAACTCTCTCTCTCCTGAGATTGGCCATACATCTCATTCTCTTACAACTCTCTCTCTCCTGAGATTGGCCAAATTTCATTTATCTCATTCTCTTACAACTCTCTCTCTCCTGAGATTGGCCAGATTTCATTTATCTCATTCTCTTACAACTCTCTCTCTCCCGAGATTGGCCATACATCTCATTCTCTCATTGCTCCCACCCTCTGAGGTAAGCCAGCTGTAGTGTGTAGGGTGCAGGTAGTTCACATCAACAGCTCAGCAAACGTTTGATCCCAACTGTTGGATGTGAACTGTTTTAATTGAAGCTGTGTTTAAGTACTGACAGTCCCCACTTTTAATCATTACTCTTATTATTTGTCTTCTCCAGTGCCGGGAAATCGGAGCTGTTTCTCATGAGGACATGATGAAGGTCCTAAATGAACTCCAAAGTGTAAGCAGTTTTATTGGTTTAATTAAGGGAAAACTAATTTTAATGTAGGTGATGGGCCTAATTAAAAGGTTAATTGGGAAATGAAAGATTTCATTGATGTGTTGTAATAAAAGTTCAATAGTTTAACTTTATTTCATTAATCCCTTATGGTTTAAAAGATTTTTGATTTTATGATAGATACATTTTTAATAAATTTAATCTTTTAAATTGCCAACAATGAATCCTCACAGACTAGTTAAGACTGGTCATTGGGCCATTTTGACATATTTTATCTTGTACCCAGGCCATGAAGACGTACGGTCATTGGGTCATGTTGACATATTTTATCTTGTACCCAATTTTATCTTGTACCCAGGCCATGAAGACGTACGGTCATTGGGTCATGTTGACATATTTTATCTTGTACCCAGGCCATGAAGACGTAAGGTCATTGGGTCATGTTGACATATTTTATCTTGTACCCAGGCCATGAAGACGTACGGTCATTAGGTCATGTTGACATATTTTATCTTGTACCCAGGCCATGAAGACATACCACATTTACCAGAATGAGAGCAAAACCGCAGAACTCAAGCTTAGAAATGTCGAGTCCCAGAAACAGAAGGTGGAGCAGCAGCTGTCTGGCAAGAACACGACAAGTCGCAAACTCAAAGGTCTTGAGCGCCAGTCTGAAAAGGTAAAAGACCCAGCCCAGCGTTCAAAGAACCTAACAAAAATTTCTTCCTGGGTCTTAAAACAATGGCTTTTATTATTATTATTCAAGCTGAAATTCTGTAGCAATGAGCAATACGAATATCAGGTAATTTATACCTTATCGGTTATAGAAGATTATTGCGTGCTACACTTATCCATGGTTTATATCTAATCTTGTTTTTTTTTTAAATTAGAGTTTGAATTTTTAATAGAGTGCTAGTTTTTCAGTTTCCGCTTATCGTAAAAGAATGACCATAACCTGGCAGGTGCTATTATTTTGCTGGAAGTCTGTGTCATACTCAGACAACCTAAATTCATGTTTGAGTTACAACCTAAATTCATGCTTGAGTTACAACCTAAATTCATGTTTGAGGTACAACCTAAATTCATGTTTGAGGTACAACCTAAATTCATGTTTGAGGTACAACCTAAATTCATGCTTGAGTTACAACCTAAATTCATGTTTAAGGTACAACCTAAATTCATGCTTGAGTTACAACCTAAATTCATGCTTGAGATTGTGGCGATATAGATGTGTTTCCTGTACTTTGGTTCGTGGTTAAGGGATAATCGATAATGATTATAATAAATACCTTCTCGCCTACAAGGATATAACTTTAGTGATCTCACAATTGATGACAACAAACAAGAATAGTGTAAAGTTAAACGAAATATAAGTTTATTTACACTATGTACATTGTTTTGCGAATAATAATTAATTGATATATAGTATAGTTAACTGTCTTATTCAAGACTTACTCTAATTCTATGCAATGAAATTAACCTAATGCAAGTCTCCCATGATTAAGTGCTAAAGATAGCTTTTATAAATTCCCTATAACAGTAACATCATCATTAGGCTTCTGCCCTTATAACTAACGTTCAATTCTATGGTACTTAAAGGTTAAATCCTTGTGTCCTTGCGAGGCGCTATAATTGATACTTCAGCTGATGTCCTTGAGGAGTAGTTCTGGTCTATACTCGGTGGTGCTGAACCGTGGTCAGGCAGACTCCACTATTGAGTGATTGCAGATGACTCTGTGGTGCTGGTCCTTTGGAGCAGGCTGACTCCACTGTTGAGTAACTGCAGACGACTTTGTGATGCTGATCATTGGAAAAGGCTGTTTCCACTGTTGGGTGACGGTATAGATAAATTCCTGCTGGACTTCGCTGGATACACAAGATAGTTCTCTTAAAAGAGTATGAGTATTCACTTATGTTTATAAGCGACTTCTGAAAACGTTTTCAGGCTTTGATCAGCACGAGTGTGCTCGTGGCTAATCGGCTACGACCCTCACCTGGGAATGGCGGATCGGCATCAGCCGGGTACGGGTATGTACACCGCTGGGTGTAGATGATCTATCCGAAATCGAGGATGACCATCTCTAGACATGTTGGGTGGGTGATTCTCAGGGCTTACCAGGGTGGTTTCGTCCTTGGCCTGATGGACACTGTTGCAATACTCTCATCTGTTACCGGTCGTATAAGATGAGTGAATCTTGGCTTTCCGGTAACCAGGGACCAGATTCTATGAAATAAGGTATAAACTTTAGTAGTTTATCCGTAAACACAAACAACTAGGTGTCCCCCATTTGACATCCGAGCCTTCAGAGCAAGGTGTCAAAAGGGAACCAAAGTATTCATAAGATAGTACAAGACAATGGTAAATACTATTTCAAATCATTATTATTAAGATCGTATATTACCCATTGTTAATAATAAAATAGCAATAATCTCAACGTTCATATATATGCATTACTGATGCACACATAATGAACAATAGTTAATCTTTTAATTGAGTTAATCCATTGACAAATGGAAACTGGTGTCGTATTATATACAACGATAATAAAATACAAAATACCTAAATGCATTCTTATTGTTATTTAACCCATTCAAATAAGTTCAACAGATCATAACTGATTAAGCATTTAATTATTAAATTATTAATTTGGCATATAATAATATTATGACAGTGTATTTAGTCGATAATTGAGGTCGTTCTTACTTTATCTGGATTTCGGAATGTTTGGTTCCTTGATGATTACAATCTGAGTAAATACATATCAGTTGATTCCATCACCTCAATAGGAGAATAAGGAGAATGGTCCCTCGCTCACATTCCTTAGATGACGTGTTTCATTTAATTTTTTAATTTGCGTTGATTGGATGATCAAACATCAACAGTTAATATGCGTATTCAACTATTCAGCCTCACTGCGTGAAATGGTGCGCCTTTAGAGATATTTCCTTTTTTTGTTTATTATTTGCTGTGCAGTGAGGAATTGCGCGTTCATAAATTTCGTCACAGAGATACAACCTAAATTCATGCTTGAGTTAAACCTAAATTCATGATTGAGATACAAACTAAATTCATCCTTGAGATGCAACCTAAATTCATGATTGAGATACAAACTAAATTCATGCTTGAGATATGACCTAAATTCATGCTTGAGATACAACCTAAATGCATGCTTGAGTTAAACCTAAATTCATGCTTGAGATACAACCTAAATTCATGCTTGAGATACAAACTAAATTCATCCTTGAGATACAACCTAAATTCATGCTTGAGATACAACCTAAATTCATGCTTGAGTTACTACCTAAATTCATGTTTGAGGTACAACCTTAATTCAAGCTTGATACAACCTAAATTCATGCTTGAGTCACAACCTAAATTCATGCTTGAGATAAAACCTAAATTCATGTTTGAGATACACACTAATTTCATGCGTGAGATACAACCTAAATTCATGCTTGAGATACAACCTAAATTCATGCTTGAGATACAACCTTAATTCATGCTTGAGATCTTGTGATTGAAACCATTTCTTCAAACCCTGTAAGTGACATCAATCAAGTTTGGTAACTACATTTTGGCAATCTTCCAGTTTTTGCTGCAATGACGTCCTTTTATTCTTGTCTTTTTTTTTTCAAGGGGCCAGCATTATCAGTACCATTTGAGAATAACGAGTAGACTTTGTGGGGGATTGTTTTTGTGTTTTCATTTCACAGCCCGTCGCATTCTCTGTAAATTGCCAATGATCTCCCATCATGAAGTGTGTCATTTGATTGTTTTGAGCCCAGAGAGAAACTCTGATGTTTTCGG
This sequence comes from Radix auricularia, assembly GCA_002072015.1. NCBI lineage: Eukaryota > Metazoa > Mollusca > Gastropoda > Lymnaeidae > Radix > Radix auricularia. Next base: position 186,028 of record MUZC01000542.1, on the reverse strand, counting down.
TTTTTTTTCAAGGTTAATGTAGGCTACGTATGTAATGGGTTTTTAAAATTTGATAGCTCAGCTGAAACAAGGGAGTCGGCTGTCTTCAAGGAATGAATCAACAGACACCAGAGATTTAAGATGGTTGTTGGCCAGATGTTGAGGATCTTTTGATGATGGCCTGTTTGGCAACATGGACAGGATCTTTTAATGGCTAGTTGGCCACATGGAGAGGATCTTTTAATGGCTAGTTGGCCACATGGACAGGATCTTTTAATGGCTAGTTGGCCACATGGAGAGGATCTTTTGATGGCTTGTTGGCCACATGGACAGGATCTTTTAATGGCTTGTTGGCCACATGGAGAGGATCTTTTGATGGCTTGTTGGCCACATGGACAGGATCTTTTAATGGCTTGTTGGCCACATGGACAGGATCTTTTGATGGCTTGTTGGCCACATGGACAGAATCTTTTAATGGCTTGTTGGCCACATGGACAGGATGTTTTGATGGTTTGTTGGCCACATGGACATGATCTTTTGATGGCTTGTTGGCCACATGGACAGGATCTTTTGATGGCTTGTTGGCCACATGGACAGAATCTTTTAATGGCTTGTTGGCCACATGGACAGGATCTTTTGATGGCTTGTTGGCCACATGGACTGAATGTTCTAATTATTTAGGGCCCACTGTTAATACTCTGATCATTATGGTTCCCTTATGATGTTTACCTGACTATTTTCATTCGAGGCTGTGTGAACTTAGCCATGGGAACAGGTCCTTGTCTTCACAGGTTCTCAAAGCTGTGACTCTTGGTAGGCTAGCGAGCCCACATCCCTCTTGACCACTGTGCCTCCAATGGTCATTGTATTTTGATCTTAGAGCCAAGTGGCTTCTTTCTGTCCTTCATTTAATGTCTCATCATTGTCAAGAAATTCTTCTCTCATTGGGCCACTATTTACATCATATTTTTATTCTTTACAAGCCTTTTGGCCAGCTAATGTTAAATCACTTGAAATGTCTTTTACATTATTTGCTGAGCCACAGTGTCATAAATCTAGTGTAGTAAGAGTTGTTATTTGCTGAGCTACAGTGTCAGTTTATTTTCTCCACAGAAACAACAGAAATATGCTGACAACAAGCTGAAGGCCCTAAAGGCACGTAACGATTACCTGCTGTGTATAGATGCCGCCAACGCAGCCATCAACAAATACTTCTCTGATGACATCTCCGATCTCATGGATGTAAGCATCCACATGTCAATAATTATAATGGATGTAAATGTCCACATTTCAATAATTATAATGGATGTAAATGTCCACATTTCAATAATTATAATGGATGTAAATGTCCACATTTCATTATAACTGGGTTGCTTTTTCTTTTACTCTAAATTGTTTTTGACTTGAGCTGTATGACTGCTGACATTAGACAATGTTATTATGAAAGTTATAGAGAAGTTTAAAAGTCTTTGAAAAAAATGAATTGGTAGAAAATGTTTACAAGAGAAATAAAATAAAAGGTTTATCTAAAGCTGGGTTGGCCAGACCGGTAGTAGCTGAGCTTTTTTAAAAGAAATTGGTGAGAGCCATTAAAAAAAAAAAAATTGAGAGCAATTTTAAAATACAAAGTTATTGAGAGCCTCATTTAAGCACTATGGGTCATTAAACCTGGCTTGGAAATCTTCCAGGAAACCTTGTAACATATCTTTCATAAATTAAATGAGAGCCGCATGCAACTTGCGAGATGCAGTTTGGCCGCTGTTGATCTAAAGTTTTTCAAAGCAGTAAAATTTTGAAGATAATTTTTATTTTTAAGTTTTTAATTCAGTTTCAAGATTTTGAGAAGTAAACTGTTGAAAATAATAATGTATCAAGTAATTAATTTTTCTTTTATTTTGGCAAAATCAGTTTCTTTTCATATTAAATCATTGTATAAAAATTCATTGTTGTCATATTGAGCCTGATTAATTCTGGTATTTTAATTGTTTCAATCATCTGTTTTTATAAACACGCAATGTTTCTGTTACCATTCACCATCTCAGTGTTAACTTGTCCGGTTGTTTTCATGATCAACACTTTTATATGTATCCTCAGTGCATGGACTTTGGCTACCACAACTCCGTGGGTCGGTCAATGATGATGTACTTGGGTATCCATGAGCACCAGAAGAACGCCCACGCCAAGTACGTGGACAGCCTCAACTCTTGTATCACAGACCTGGACTCAAGGGCAGACAAGCAGAAGTTTATGGAGCTCAACAATGTCTACTTCATGCTGCCCAAGAAGTTTGAATTCCAAGCCTTCAAAGGGGATGAGGTAAGCCTTCATAGGGGATGAGGTAAGCCTTCATAGGGGATGAGGTAAACCTTCATAGGGGATGAGGTAAGCCTTCATAGGGAATGAGGTAAGCCTTCATAGGGGATGAGGTAAGCCTTCATAGGGGATGAGGTAAGCCTTCATAGGGGATGAGGTAAGCAAACATGGACAAATGACATTCTTGATTCTCAACTAGACAAGATAGACGTTTTGTCTTAACTCTCAAAAGACTTCAGTTTTTTAACAAATTTTACGGTCCCAACGACACACCGTTTCCTAATTGGTGTCATTTATGTAATTTTTGAGCTATCTTCAAGTATTATATATCAATTTAAAGATATTTGAATGCTCTTTAATTCTGAATAGTTTTCACTCATAAATTATGTTAAATAAATTTTTAATATTTTTTTTACAACCAAATTTTAAAAAAAAATTTCATACAAAAACAGAACATTAAAATTTCTCAAAGAAGGAAAAAAATACATGCTCCCAAGTATGGAAATAAAAGTGCTATTTTATTATTATATATTCATTACTACAACTAAGATTCAAATTTGATGAGAAAAGATTCATAAATAAAAGAGTTACAATTTTTTTAGAAAAGATACAATTTTAGGAAACCTTGGCTAAAAACAAGCAAAAATTCATTTAAAAATTTTTTTTAAAAGGAAAAACACATATTATATGAAAATATCTCTTTGCAAATTTAAGCTAAGTGAATTAAGTATATAAGCTTTGTAAAATAACTATTTTACCATGGAAATATGTCTTTAAATCCTCATATAGACATAACCAAATGATTTAAAATATAACTAAATACTGATGTAATCTTATAAAATTCTTGTTAACAATTTCTATTTTCATTAAAACACAAATATGTATCACAAACAACAAATCTGGAATGTTTTGAACACTTAACCAACATTTTACCATGCAGTTCTTTGAATTCTCCATTTAACTTTGTCCTTCTCTTTGCAAATTTATAAACAATTAGCATTGTGAAAATTATACACAAGTGAAATTGTCTTATTGTTCTACCTTTGAACAGTAAGTAACTGATTATCCTGAGCTCACCAATAATATAATAAATCTTGCACTTTGTATTTAAATAAATATACAGTAATCTCACTTGGCATAACTTGTCACATTTATTTTCAGTATAGGCATCGGAAATTTTCAGGAAACTCATTACTGCCTTCAATCTGTCCCTTGTTATAAAGGGCCTTGCCCAAAGTCAATTTTTAAGGATTACTTGACCATAGCCTTGTAATAAAAGCTTGAACAAGTCTTGCATACACTTGTAGGCCAATAAGTCTGTAAAATTCATCATGTGGGAAGTCCTACTTATTTTTAAAAACAGACAATTTGTTTTTTTTTTTGCTCATTGTCTTGCGCATATTTATTTGCGCAGGAACATATGTAATCAGACTCAATCAAATCTGAGATAAAATACAGTTTGAAAGTCTAATGGTCTCAGAAATCTCCTTTTATCTTCTCTTGTTTTTACACCTGGGAGCTGCATACTAGGTACCCTCTCTGATGTAAATCCATTTGGAGCGCCAGTCTTTATCCTCACATCCATTGATCATTGATTCTGACAAAATATAATTTTTAAAAAAGATATATTAGTTTAGTTATAAAATAATCTATTGCATACATTCACATGCTAAATGCAAACAAAAATATAAGACATGATCTACTTATAATATGGTTTTATTGATGAACACTGAGCCGATCAAGTAACACAGCTGATCAATGTTACAAAAATATCCATGGAAACGACATTGTTTACATATCACTTTTGGGCTTACTGACAAAAATAATACACATATATTGTGATTTGTGCTACTTATTTCAATTTTAAAAAGTGTTTGCATGCATTCTTTGTATGTATATGAGGTACTAAAGCAAATATAATTAGTTATAATAAGCCGATTGTATAAATTCTAATATTAGTACATGAGAGAAGACAAAATGTAAACAAACCTTGTAGTACAATTCTCTTGATAATAACTGTCATTTCGGTATCAGATTCTTCTGAGGAACTTTCTTCATCAAAAATATCTTCTAAGGAATAACTATATTCATCTTCACTATCATAATCTGAATCCAAATCCATGATAACAATGTTTTTGTCCGTAACAACAAGCTACTTGTGTGTACAAAACGCGAGGAAGATGGCGGAAGAAATTTTTTTTATTTTGAAACTTTGATACCAGATTTTTTCAAAAAATAATACAGTAAAAGAGTTTTTCTTATTGCCAAATAAAAATTTAACCATTTCATATAGTAGATTTTTAATTTCGCACTTAAGCTTAAATTAATATAAAAGTTATAATTTTTTTATTTCATGTGACAGATATGCACCATTTTTCAATCTCCCGTCTTTTGAGAGTTAATTGGGTGTATTTAATTTATGTTTAAATGTTTTTATACATCTGTGTAGAAGATTATTGTGCCCCATGTTCTTTATTAGAATGCACTGACTATGCCGGCCTGTTGGCAAGTGACAGCAATCACAGGGCATATGAGAGGAAAGTGGGGCACTGACTATGCCGGCCTGTTGGCAAGGGACAGCAATCACAGGGCATATGAAAGTGGCACTGACTATGCCGGCCTGTTGGCAAGGGACAGCAATCACAGGGCATATGAAAGTGGGGCACTGACTATGCCGGCCTGTTGGCAAGTGACAGCAATCACAGGGCATATGAAAGTGGGGCACTGACATTTTGGCAAGTGACATCAATCACATGGCATATGAGAGGAAAGTGGGGCACTGACTATGCTGGCCTGTTGGCAAGTGACAGCAATCACAGGGCATATGAAAGTGGGGCACTGACATGTTGGCAAGTGACATCAATCACATGGCATATGAGAGGAAAGTGGGGCACTGACTATATTGGCCTGTTGGCAAGTGACAGCAATCACATGGCATATGAGAGGAAAGTGGGGCGCAATGCCCAGCTGCCTTTGTCTGCCCCAACTGATGTCAGGTACTCACCACAGCAGGTTGGAGTCAGGGACCTTGGAAGCAAGTCCCTTCCTTCACAGAGACTCAAACCCACAACTCTTGGTAAACCAGCCGCTTGACCACCTGCCCCCGGTGTGTTTTTCTGAATTCTGTAAAACGTGAAATGGATAACAAGCATCCAGTGATGGGACTGGAGGCAGCAGTGCAATCTTGGATATTTATCCACAAAACTTTACCAGGGTACCTTCTAACTTTTATGTGCCAGAGTAAAAGCAGCAGAATGCTAATGATATCTGTTCTCATCTATACTGTCAGTGAATGGTGCCTGTATTACAGTCATGCTTCTATCATAGCCAAGAGTTCACAGTCCAAACCATCCTATAATGTTCTACACCAACTTCTCACAAATTAAGTTGAAACTGAGCATTCAAATCATTTGGTTTATATTTGTTAACTATTTTTGTTTGTTGTGAACAGGTTTGTCAGATCAGTGCACAGAAAGAAGTACAGGAAGATTTAATCCAGAGACATACAACCATCGAGGACAGGCTCAACAGCCTCAAGGTGGAGAATGATGAGGTAAGTCCTGGGGCCGTGGTCTTAGTTTCAGTCTAACCAGAAGACATGTAGATATAATGTTCTTAAAGACCAGAGTGCACACAATTTTTTCTAACCTCAGCAGTTATGTTTTTATAAGAAAGTTTCCCTTAAACTTGATGGTATCACAGTTAAGTCCGTGCATATCATTGTTAGAACTTGAACGTTGTCACCTTGTACCCTGCAAAGATTTCAACTAAGAATGTGCTAGCCTTAAAGATGCTATTACTACATGTTTGTTCTGTTGAATGTGCTACCTTAAAGATCCTATACATGTTTGTTCTGTTGAATGTGCTAGCCTTAAAGATCCTTTCACCACATAAGTTTGTTCTGTTGAAAGTGCTAGCCTTAAAAATCCTATTACTACATGTTTGTTCTGTTGAATGTGCTAGTCTTAAAGATCCTATCACCACACATGTTTGTTCTGCCGACAGATCTGGAAGACCCTAGAGACCACAGAGAAGACATTGGTGGATGCCATACAAATCCGAGACTATGACATCACCAAGTTCTTTGCCGACGAGTCAGCCCCGCCCAAGTCACCCCACGAACAAGCCAAGATCAGGGCAGATAGGCTGGAGACCGAGTCTTACTACTTGGAGGTCAGTCAGCTCTTGAATTCTTCACTTGAAAGGTCTGCAGACAATGTTCCCTTTAAGCTGTGTGGCCACACAGATATCTAACATATGCTGCGCTGCAGTTTAGAATTTTAGCGTAGAATTATTTTGTAAAATATCGCACCAATAATGGTTTCAGTTCAACTTGGCACATGAGATTGTTTACTTTGCACACGTACCAATGAACCTTAGAGGGAACAATGCTGGCAAATCTGTTTCAATGTTAGAAAACAACTTGTACTGCCTCACTTGTTACACAGGACATTGGTGGCAGAGTGTAGCTTTTAGAAATGGATTGATTATAAAAACAAACCAATAATTATAATAGCTGCATTCAGTAATTGGAAACTTTTATTTTCAGAAATTTCGCGAGTACACACTGAGCTGTAACCGACTGGCCAGACTTCAGGCCAAGCACACGGCCATACAGAAGGCTCTCGGGGAGAAACAGACTTCAGGGTCAGCCAGGTGCTGCTGGCATCTTTTTTGTTTGACTGCCCCACACCTTCTCTTCCCTGACTTGTCTTTGTGCACGGGAGGAATCCTGGTGTCAACTGTTTTTATTACTCAACTGGAGGCATTAGATTTATTGTCTGAACAAGTCATTAGATTTATTGTCTGAACAAGTCATTAGATTTATTGTCTGAACAAGGCATTAGATTTATTGTCTGAACAAGTCATTAGATTTATTGTCTGAACAAGTCATTAGATTTATTGTCTGAACAAGTCATTAGATTTATTGTCTGAACAAGTCATTAGTTTTATTGTCTGAACAAGTCATTAGTTTTATTGTCTGAACTAGGACCAGCTGTCTTACTTTTAACCTACACATAAGATTTGTTAATCCTGTGTCACAAGTGTAAAGTAATATTAGCCGTTTTTTTTTTGTTAACAAAACTACAGTTAACTACAGGAGTCAAAATGTTGTGTTCGCCACACTTACCATAACAACATTAGCTCCCAAAATACTGTTTTGACCACACATACCATAATGACATTAGGTCCCAAAATACTGTCTTCGCCACACTTACTATAACAACATTATGTCCCAAAATACTATCCTGGCCACACCTACCATAACATTAGCTCCCAAAATACTGTCTTGGCCACACCTACAGTAACAACATTAGGTCCCAAAATACTATCCTGGCCACACCTACCATAACATTAGGTCCCAAAATACTGTCTTGGCCACACCTACCATAACATTAGGTCTCAAAATCCTGTTCACCTACAGCCTAGTTCTGATGCTCTAAGTTGTCATGGTTGACTTGGTCAGATTCTACCACTGGTCTTATTCTCAAGTCAACCATACTTCTGTGATTCACTGATTTTGGATTTTGTTTTATTCCAACTGTTTATGTTGTCTCTTGAAGCTACAGTGAATAATTTTTTAATGTCAAGACCTTCCTGCTATAGTTTATACCCTAATTGCTATGTGAGGAAAGTAGATGTTATTATTAGAACAAATAGAACAATATTTGCTTTGTTTATATGTTTGTTTTTTTTATAAAATATTTATTTAGGCCACCCGCTCCACCACCCAAACCCAAAAAGAGACGAATCGGTCATCATCCTCGAGTAGGTCAACCCAAATTATTCGGAGGCAGCCTAGAGGAGTACATTGAGGTGAGATGCTTTTCTCTTATCGTCCTGGTGTACATGCACGCAGTCAGTTTGTCTATTGTTCTTATTGTCTTGTATAATATCTGAGTGTCTCTTGGCTCTGACCTGGCCCAGCTGTTACACATTTATTTTATATATCTGAGTGTCTCTTGGCTCTGACCTGGCCCAGCTGTTACACATTTATTTTATATATGTGAGTGTCTCTTGGCTCTAACCTGGCCCAGCTGTTACACATTTATTTTATATATCTGAGTGTCTCTTGGCTCTAACCTGGCCCAGCTGTTACACATTTTGTTGTTTTTTTAACCCTCAATTTTTTTTTCTCTTTCTCAGGCGACAGGTCAGGAAATTCCACTGATAATAAAAAGCTGCATCAGAGTGATCAACCTTTATGGTGAGTCTCACGCCCTTATCTTATCTTATCTTAGATATACAGACGCTCCTTCTATGCAGAAGATAATTGCGTCCACAGACCATGAGAGATGATCTGTTGGCAAGTGATGCAGCGGTCACAGGCCACGGCTATAATGGTTCCACGCATTTACCAGCCGCCTAACTATTGTCTAGTTAGGTACCCATTCAGAGCTGGGTGACTCGGGGACTCCTCAGGCCCCGGGAACAAATCCTCGCCTTCGCATAGATTTGACTCGTGACCATCGGTATGCCAGTCGAGCGCGCTATCACTCGACCGCTGCGTCCTGTCCTTGTCATAGAGTGTCATGTCATTTCCTTGTAGTAGAGTGTCATGTCATTTCTTTATACTAGTGCATCATGTCATTTCCTTGTACTAGAGCGTCATGTCATATCCTTGTACTAGAGCGTCATATCATATCCTTGTACTAGAGCGTCATGTCATATCCTTGTACTTGAGTGTCATGTCATATCCTTGAAGAACGTCATGTCATATCCTTGTACTAGAGCATCATGTCATATCCTTGTACTAGAGCGTCATGTCATATCCTTGAAGAGCATCATGTCATATCCTTGTACTAGAGCGTCATTTGACATCTGTTAACTGATAGTTGCTCCAAATAGAATTTAAGTAGGAAGTACATATGCTAACACTGTTTCTTTGACAAATAAAGTATTCCCAAATTTATTGAATTAATTTTGAAGAAATTAGTGTTTTTTGTTGTGTGTGTGTGTGTGTGGGGGGGGGGGGTTGTGTGTTAAAAGTCTAATGTAGTTATGTCAAAGAAATAATGATATCTGTAACTGGAGGTTATGTATAAATGAGTTATGTGAAAGCTTATTTTGGACTGTGTTACTATGTGTTACTGATACAAGGATCGATTGCTGACTCCCCATTACTGATACAATCATTGATTGTTGACTTATTGACTCCCTAATACTGACCCAATCATTTATTGTTGACTCATAACTCCCCATTACTGACACAATCATTGATTGTCTCCTTGACTCCCCATTGCTGACCCAATCATTGATTGTTCACTCATTGACTCCCCATTACTGATTGACTCCCCATTACTGACCCAATCATTGATTGTTGTCTCATTGACTAGCTATTACTGACACAATCATTGATTGTTGTCTCATTGACTCCCCATTACTGACCCAATCATTGATTGTTCACTCATTGACTCCCCATTACTGATTGACTCCCCATTACTGACCCAATCATTGATTGTTGTCTCATTGACTTGCTATTACTGACCCAATCATTGATTGTTGTCTCATTGACTCCCCATTACTGACCCAATCATTGATTGTTGTCTCATTGACTCCCCATTACTGACCCAATCATTGATTGTTCACTCATTGACTTCCCATTACTGATTGACTCCCCATTACTGACCCAATCATTGATTGTTGTCTCATTGACTCCCCATTACTGACCCAATCATTGATTGTTGCCTCATTGACTCCCCATTACTGACCCAATCATTGATTGTTCACTCATTGACTCCCCATTACTGACCCAATCATTGATTGTTGTCTCATTGACTCCCCATTACTGACCCAATCATTGATTGTTGTCTCCTTGACTCCCCATTACTGACCCAATCATTGATTGTTCACTCATTGACTCCACAGGTCTCCATCATCAAGGTGTGTTCAGGGTGTCAGGAGCTCAGGTGGAAATAAATCAATTTAAAAGTACATTTGAGTCAGGTGAGTAACACCCTCCCATTATATCAAGAGTTTACTTTATTCTTGTCATGCTATTTCTACCCATTATATCACCTGCTATTTCTGCCCATTATACCACCTTCTATTTCTACCCATTATACCACCTATTTCTACCCATTATACCACCTATTTCTACCCATTATACCACCGTCTATTTCTACCCATTATATCACCATCTATTTCTACCCATTATACCACCGGCTATTTCTACCCATTATACCACCAGCTATTTCTGCCCATTATACCACCTTCTATTTCTACCCATTATACCACCTTCTATTTCTACCTATTATACCACCTATTTCTACCCATTATACTACCTATTTCTACCCATTATACCACCTATTTCTACCCATTATACCACCTATTTCTACCCATTATACCACCTTCTATTTCTACCCATTATACCACCTTCTATTTCTACCCCATTATACCACCTATTTCTACCCATTATACCACCTATTTCTACCCATTATACCACCTTCTATTTCTACCCATTATACCACCTTCTATATCTACCCATTATACCACCTATTTCTACCCATTATACCACCTGCTATTTCTACCCATTATACCACCTCCAATTACCTCCCAAGATAACACCTCCTAGTTACCCCCCAAGATAATATCTTCTAGTTACCTCTCCCTTGTCAATTACCTCCCCTATTCAATTACCTGTCCTGTCTTTCAGGAGAAGATGCTCTTGCTGATGTTATAGATGCCAGTGAAATCAACTCTGTGGCAGGGGTTCTAAAACTGTACTTTAGGGAACTCAGGGAGCCACTGTTTCCACTTCACCTTTTTGATGCCCTTGTTGAATGTACAAGTATGTTAAATGCACCATTGAATTTTAAAAAATAGTTTTTAATTTACCAGGGAAAGTTGGACCTTATTCTAGTCCATGCACATTCAATAAATTTTAGTCTGATTTTACTTTGCTTCACACTTGCTCTCCAATCTGCAGTTAGAATGACGAAGGGAGGCAATCATTTTTGAAGTATCTATAATAATATAGGGCAGTTGTCTGTCCGGTTCTCGATAGTGATTAGTCCCTCAAACCCCTACAATTAATCACGAGCTCTTAAAAACTGGCCGCTTGTGACCTCTCTTAAAAACTGGCCGCTTGTGACCTCTCTTGAAAACTGGCCACTTGTGACCTCTCTTGAAAACTAGCCACCTGGAAGCTGACTGAAATATTAATGTGATAATTTTGTTCCAGGGGAGAAAGAGATGAGCAAACGCGTGGAAAGAATCAAAGATCTGCTGTCTGGGGTCAACCGAGCCATCTTTGTTGTCATGAGATACCTCTTTGCCTTCCTAAATCAGTGAGTCTCAACTTCATTATTGCTGGGGTCATGCAGGGTTTTTTATACTTGGCAATGAATTTTTTTTATTTTATGGAGATTAAGATGGTTAATTTTGATTGCATACTGTCTTTGAGGAGTTGGGCACAAAATAACATTTAGGTTACATCACTGCTGTTCTTTGTTAATCTTACCTTAGTCAGTTACTCTCTGTATGTTACTATGTTACTCTGTTAGTTACTCAGGCAGTTACTCTGTAAGTTATTCAGGCAATTACTGTGTGTCCAGCCATGACACATATCACTTGTATTGTCCAGCCATGACACGTATCACTTGTATTGTCCAGCCATGACACATATCACTTGTATTGTCCAGCCATGACATGTATCACTTGTATTGTCCAGCCATGGTACGTATCACTTGTATTGTCCAGCCATGACAAATATCACTGGTATTTTCCAGCCATGACACATATCACCTGTATAGTCCAGCCATGGCACATATCACTTGTATTGTCCAGCCATGGTATGTATCACTTGTATTGTCCAGTCATGGCACGTATCACCTGTATTGTCCAGCCATGACGCATATCACTTGTATTGTCCAGCCATGACACGTATCACTTGTATTGTCCAGCCATGACATGTATCACTTGTATTCCCCAGCCTAACAGAGTATAGTGATGAGAATATGATGGACCCGTACAACTTGGCCATATGTTTTGGGCCGACCTTGCTGCCCATTCCACCAGACCGTGACCAGGTCACGTACCAGGCTAGCGTCAATGAAATCATTAAGATCATCATTGTCCACCAGGAGGAGATTTTCCCTAATGATGGTGGTGAGATTTACGAAAAGATGATCTTGGACAGGTCAGTATCCAAATGTTCTTGTTTTTTAAGTTCTGATTCTTTATGTTCTTGTTCTTTATGTTCTGGTTCTTTATGTTCTGGTTCTTTTAATTAAGATTGTGTTGTCTTACACTGCACTTTAATTGAAAGGGTGTTACGTTACATTACACTTAATCCAGTCTCATGACAGTAATCACAAACTAATCCAGTCTGATCCACAAACTAATCCAGTCTCATCCACAAACTAATCCAGTCTCATCCACAAACTAATCCCGTCTCATCCACAAACTAATCCAGTCTCATCCACACAAACTAATCCAGTCTCATCCACAAACTAATCCAGTCTCATCCACAAACTAATCCAGTCTGATCCACAAACTAATCCAGTCTCATCCACACAAACTAATCCAGTCTCATCCACACAAAACTAATCCAGTCTCATCCACACAAAACTAATCCAGTCTCATCCACAAATTATCCAGTCTCATGACTTATCTCATTTGTTCCCTTTGTTGTCCCTGGTGTCAATTTTAACCAGTCAAATGTTAACACAAGGATAAAATGGCTCAGTCCGGTAGTGATGCTAACAAAAGACTAAAATACGGGATCAAAATGATCACTCACCAATAAAACATTAGGATGTATGTTATCAGGAGCAATGAAGCACACGGGATGTGATTACATTAGTTAGTTCTACCTTTTAAATAATACCAGCATCTGAATATAACAACAAACTCTATGACAACAAACTATATAACAACAAACTCTATAACAACAAACTCTATGACAACAAACTATATAACCACAAACTCTATGACAACAAACTATATAACAACAAACTTTATAACAACAAACTCTATGACAACAAACTATATAACAACAAACTCTATGACAACAAACTATATAACAACAAACTCTATGACAACAAACTATATAACAACAAACTCTATAACTAACAACAAACTATATAACAACAAACTCTATGACAACAAACTATATAACAACAAACTCTATGACAACAAACTATATAACAACAAACTATATAACAACAAACTCTATGACAACAAACTCTATAACAACAAACTCTATAACAACAAACTCTATTTGTCAAAGATATTCACAGTCAAGTCTTGGATGCTCGTAAGTTCAAGCTTGTTATTATCCCAGAAATGCTTCGCCTCTCTTCTTGTTATAAGAAATTATTTGAAAAAGTGTATATGAATACAGGCTTCTTATTTAATTAAGAAAAAAATTGATACTTTAAATAATTAAAATTGCTTAAATAATAAATTGTAAAGAATAAATATTATATGTAAAAACTCAAAACTCAATTTTCAATATTATTTTAATTTTTTTTTAATATAAGAAGTAGAAAGTATTTTTTTTTAAATATATTTCTTCCATATTTTTTTCATTAAGAGATAATGTTATATATTTTGTTGTTTGTATTACTGAACTCTTCAGACAATAAGATATATTTTGTTGTTTGTATACTGAACTCATCCAATACTCCTGAAAGGGAAAGTTTCCCATCCTAAATACTTAATGGTTCTCTCTCTTGATTCCTTACCTCCTGGCCTCTTTATTTACCCAGCCTAGCTTTGCCTCTCATTCACTCAGCTCCAATACCTCCTTTCATTGTGACATGATTCTAAACTTTTAAAAACTCTTTGCAAACCTATTCATCATCCTTTCATGTTATTTTATCAGTAAATAGAAAAGTCACAAACTTATGTTCAAAGATATAAGTTTAAGAGATTTCTTTTAGAAATATCCAAGCTGACCATTGCAGAAGTAGAGTAGAATTAAAGAGTTTATTACAAAGCTAATGTTAATACTTACGTACACTACAGCTCATAACCATTGAAGTGATTGTAAACATTGTTGCCTTGTTTTACGTGGCTTTCTCACTACTTACATGTTTACTTAATGAAGCTATAAACTATCAAATATATATATAACTCAAAGTTTTAAATAATGTGTACTTAGTGTTATCAGCAGTCATGTTTACATAATGAAGCTATGGGCATATCTCTTAAAGTTTTAAATAATGTGTACTTAGTGTTATCAGCAGTCATGTTTACATAATGAAGCTATGGGCATATCTCTTAAAGTTTATATAATGTGTACTTAGTGTTGTCAGCAGTCATGTTTACATAATGAAGCTATGGGCATATCTCTTAAAGTTTATATAATATGTACTTAGTGTTATCAGCAGTCATGTTTACATAATGAAGCTATGGGCATATCTCTTAAAGTTTTAAATAATGTGTACTTAGTGTTATCAGCAGTCATGTTTACATAATGCAGCTATGGGCATATCTCTTAAAGTTTATATAATGTGTACTTAGTGTTATCAGCAGTCATGTTTACATAATGAAACTATGGGCATATCTCTTAAAGTTTATATAATGTGTACTTAGTGTTATCAGCATTCATGTTTACATAATGAAGCTATGGGCATATCTCTTAAAGTTTATATAATGTGTACTTAGTGTTATCAGCAGTCATGTCTACGTTAGCCCAAGTCACAGCCAAGCTGTTTAAAAGTTTATCTTTTTGACTTGTAAAGAGACTCTAAATGTGAAAAGTCAATTTGTGGATGTGATTAATTTGCCTGTTTCCCAACCTGAATATCACCACCGTTTGTGTCTCTCCACAGACGTGACAGTGTGGATGCTGTGGATGAAGATGATGAGGAGACTTGCTCAATACCAAGTGATGAAGAAGGTTTGTACAAAATAACAATCATTTTTTTTTTTTGTAGCTCTTTTTAATCTTATTAATAGAACAATCTTAGTGTGAAAAATGTCTTTATTCTTTAGGAACTTTCTTATTCGGCGGGGTGCTTTCAAATGAAATTCACTTTATACTTTTTGAATGACAGCCATCTGATAATCTTTATTCTTAAAAGAAAATATCTCTGGCCTTGACTTCTGTTCTTTGTGTCCCTTACAAGCTTAGCATTTATTTATTAGATTATATAGTTAGAAAATGACAATTTAAAATAATTGTTATACAGTAGCTTAAACTCAGTGGTTTCTTAAAGTTAAAACTGATCAGTAGAGTTCAATATCCTTACCTTGTCTGATAGGATACCATCCACAATATTATGGATATATCTCATTTCGTAATGATGGATAGTATTTTCATGAACTGACAGAGTTGCATATGGCTGTCAAAATTTCATTGCAAACAAATTGAATTTCATACCAAACTGAGGATATTTCAAAGTAATTTATTAGCAGCCAGATTCCATTTCAATCATTTTATTTTCGGTGGCCAAGCACGGATATAACATAAGGATTTCATTCTTAAGTTAAATTTTCTTATTGTTGACATCCATTTTTATAATAAATTAAAGAAAGTAAACATAAAAACTTATCCATTAGAAATTCAGTGCTTTAAAAAATTCATGTTACTTTAGTAAAGTAATCATAAATCAAGAAATTCAAATTCTGGCTTATAAATCTTGACACCAAGCTGGCTGCTTCTGTTAGTTGATCATCTGCTGGAACATTTGATTTAAGATTTAAGGATAGTGATTCATTTTTAATTCAGTAATCATTGCAACTATTAACTCTTCTTGTGCCATAAGGTTTTTGGAAAACTTCCGCCTCAGTGCCGTAAGAATTTCCAGAATTGCGATCAACCGGTTATGAAATTTAAAAAATTGCGTAAAATCCATTTATATCATTATTGTCATACTGACTTCATCTTTTAGGATAAGCGGTTATTCTATGTATCCAAAAGACCTAATTGGGTTTAAAACAATTTTTACCTGTAGCTTAGTATTATTATTTTAGTAATAAAATCTAGCAAAATAGTATCATCGAGAAAAAAAACGTAAAAACTACCAAAAAAACTTCACGAATCGAGTGATAACACTAGCAAGGGAAACAGCCACCATTGCCAGAAGTCAAAAACATCGTTTTTCACACACTTGTTTTTATTTTCTGTAATTTCGTTTCTAAAGAGAGTTGTATCGAGTCACGCATTATCGCGCTTTGGTAAAAAAAAGTAAACTGCGCATTATGCCGCCTTGGCACATTAAGAGTTAAATCAGCTCTTACGTTAACTTTGAGAATAATCAGAATTTGTATTCAAGTTTCTACTCAAAGTTAATAAGAACCCCCCAATGTTGGCCCTTGTAAGAGAAATAAGATCCATCAAAGCCTTTATGTTAAAAATGTTTAGTTTGCCATATTTAACATCAGAAGTCATGCTGTCAAATGAAGAAATGCAATGTTTCTCTTGATAAAAGCAGGAGCTCAATATTGTGGTCCATTGCTAATATATGATGCCTCATGATTGGCCTAAATATTGTTGTCCTTTGTTTATATATACCAATGAGTGATTAAGGTATCGTGGTCCATTTGCTAATTAGAGACCTAAATATTGTGGTCCATTTCTAACATGACACCAAAGAGTAATGTAGTTATTGTGGTCCATTTGCTCATGTGGCACCAATCAGGTGGATTTCCACCGCTATTCTAACCTTTTACCTGCTGGTGTTGTATTCACAGAGTCTGTGTATGGTAAGGTTCAGAACAAATTTTCCTTGCATCTCTGCACTAATAGATCTTCTCTTTGTTCCTTTGTCATTTATATTTGTTTGCCTCTTGAATGTTGTGAACTTTGTAACCATAATTAATGAACAAATGTTGCCTTGAAGCTACAATCATATTATTAGCTAACCAAAAAAAAAGTAAAATTTAGTAAGACCTTAAAGATACAATTATATTATTAGCTAACCAAAAAAAAATGTTTTATTTAGTAAGCGAACTGTGAGCTTAGAGATATATAAGAAAGTAAATAATAAAAGTTCAATGTTGTTGGAATGGTCCTCACATTAACCAACATGTGACCCTGTCAAAGTTTGTGTACTAATATAACAACTCAGTCCTAAGGTAATGTCAGCACAAATCTATGTTAAAGGACTGGCAAGAGTGACTCATCTCATTTTTATAAGCGATTTTAAAAAATCATTTTCTATAATATTAATACATACACCTGAAACCTACAATGTTCAAAATCTAAGATTAAATATCTACATTTTTTTTCATTCATTTTTTAATATGAAATTTCCCTTTAAAAAAAATAGGGGGGGGGGGAATGAAATTATATCTCAATTGATCTTTGTAAACTTCCAATTTATTCTTTGGAAATATTTCTTTAAAAAGTAAACTTTACTTGTAACTTGATCCTTAGTTTGGATACATACAAGATTGATGGCACAATGTATCTCGTTAAATGTCTCTAGTATCTCTCAATTAATAAACCACTTGGCTGCTAACACACAAACTGTTTCTAACTTCTTGGTACTGCCACGTCAGGCTTTGCACTTGAGTTATTCCCCTCTATCTCTATTTATAAGACACATTATATTTCAATGCTCCATAAACAGTCATTAAGCCCTTGCTCATGAATATTAATTTTTTCACTATAGTAGAGATGTCAGTTCCTTGTTTCATTTATTTATTTATTTCACACCTGGAGTGAGTTGTTTTTTTAAATGTTAGATTAGTCATAATCATCAGTCTTTTTAGGTTTTACAAATCAAAATGTTGTCTTTTGACCACTCACGAACATTATATTCCAAAGGCATTAGATTAGAGATTACCAATTGATTCTACAAACAATTTTTTTTAAAGCTTTTTTTTCTGAGAAAGGATTTTTTACTTTTGTTTTGGTATTTCTTTTAATTGCTGCTTCGAAATGCATGCATGAGTCTTTAAATTTCAAAGCTGAATTTATGGTTTAAATCTTAATTAAAATAGGCCATCTGGACTGTTTGATATTACCAAAGAAAACACTTTTTATTTAAGTCGCATAGGGCTCAAATTAATTTATTATTAAGAGGAATATAAGTAACAAAATCATTTTTATGTAAAAAAAATATTTAAAAATGGCTTTTCCGTTTTGCTAACAGTCTGCAATAATTATTTACAAAAATATTTACAAACATTCAGGTCATTTTGTGTTGTCTGTTAGATTTGATTAAAATAAGCCGCATGATTGGATAGTTTCAAGTCTGTAATGATTGGATTGTGCCAAGTCTGTAATGATTGGATAGTGCCAAGTATGTAATGATTGGATAGTGCCAAGTATGTAATGATTGGATTGTGCCAAGTCTGTAATGATTGGATAGTGCCAAGTTTGTAATGATTGGATACTGCCAAGTCTGTAACGATTGGATTGTGCCAAGTATGTAATGATTGGATAGTGCCAAGTCTGTAATGATTGGATAGTGCCAAGTATGTAATGATTGGATAGTGCCAAGTCTGTAATGATTGGATACTGCCAAGTCTGTAACGATTGGATTGTGCCAAGTCTTTAATGATTGTATAATGTCAGTTCTGTAACAATCAAACAAGAATAGTTGAGAAGTCTGAATCTTTGGATCCTCAGAGATCTAATTTAATTTAACTAATTATTTATACAGAAATATTTTCTTATATTTCATAACCCTCAATTTCCACCTGGCATAAAATAGAAAAACTTACTAGAATTTTTCTGGAGAAAAGTATACTTAAATTTGACCCATAAATATGTCACGGTTATTTATATCTGCCAATCAAATATTAACACTTGACTGCAACTCCAGCACAATAAAATTAAAACATATCAGTGATATGTTTCAGACCTTAATTTTGTATTGATTAGAATGGAGACTATCTGAGTGTAGTAGTATTTTTGAAAAGCATATTGTTAGTGGAACATTTTGATATTCATCCTGAGACTCAAATCTTTGTCCCTCATTTATTAAAGAAAATATTTACAGTGTTTATAAAAATGTGGAATTATAAGTGTACAAAATAATTTAGTTTCTTTAGAGGTGGTAATCATAATGTCAACCATTATTCTGTTTTTGATCTAATTCTTAAAATAGTCTTAGAAAATGTGAATTTTTAAAGAAAGAAAAAAAAGTTGAGCCCCACATTGTTTCTTTGATTCTATTATTTCTGTAAGTTTTCATTTCTTTTAGGTTGGTTTTTTTAACAAGTTCTGTTTCATGACACATGTTTTCATTAATATTCTAGTTTAATACATAGGAGTCTTTTTTTTTGTTTTGTTTTGTTTCCTGAGCATGTACAGATTTGGTTTTAAATGAATTGATGTTTAAAAATGATAAAGTGCCACAATTCACATACATTTATTTATGTTACTTCACAAAAAGACTTCAATTATGGGAACTGGGATGAGAGCATTGGCTTCGACTTTAAGCTTTGCTTACACCTGCTTTTATGTGGATCAATTTTCAACTGTCAAAAATATTGCAAATTCACTTAAATTTCACACAGTTTGTGACAGCACAAAGAAAAACAAAAAATCAACTTGTTAGCACTGTTGCAAATATTTAGCATGAACTATTTCAAAATATTATTGCACAAAAAAAGGAAACAATATCTGAATAATTTTTATTTAATGTACAATTATATTTATAAATATTGAATTTTTTCTGTGTGGATTAAATATAATTTATTTAAAAATATTTTTAGCTAATAATGCTTGATAAATGTGGGATTTTAAAATTAGTTTTACTTAATTTTTATATTACTTTTAAAATTATTTTTAAAAAAGTAAAAGTTTCATTTACTGATGCTACTTATCCTCAATAATTCAGGACAATTGTGAACTCTTGTCAACTGTTTGCAGATACATGCAAAGTTATTTCTAATATTATGTCAATGATTTTTGTATCAGTCTCACGGTTTATGAAATTAAACAGAAAAAAAGCCGTGTTTTCAGCATCTTATCTTTTCATTCTCAGAACCTGATGTCATTGAGGCGTCTGCGCTGTTTGACTTTGACGCCAGGTCCCCACGTGAGCTCTCCTTCAAACGAGGAGATATTCTTGTTCTCTACAACAAGGTATCTGCCGACTGGTGGGAGGGGTGTTTCCACGGCAAAGAAGGACTTATACCAGACAAGTACATTGTCATCAAGAATTTGTAAGTCTCCACTCCGTAAACAAACGTGTTATTTGGTCCCAGGTCTTAATGAAAATGGTCTATACACTAAAAACAAGTTTCTAATAATTGGTTCAGATGAATATCATGACATGTGTAAGCCACTTAAACTCATTTGTGTCCAACATTAAATGATTTTGTTGGGCTCCAATCAGCCTCGGTTCTTCCCTAATCCAATGCAATCAACTTGAATTGAATGGTCTCCCCTTCTTATTGCAGGGATGACAGCAAGAGTCAGCACAGTCATGAGGAAGACAAGAATCTCATGACGGCCAGCATGACACTGCCATCACGACCGAGCCGACAGATCAGTGACGACTCTGGCCTTGACACTTCTGACAAGTCTCTCTCCCAGCCCAACGTTGCAATAATTAGGGAAACAGATATCCTCAGCGTTGACCCCGAGCTGTCCCCACCCCCTATACCAAAGGAGAGTAACGGAACAAGCATCGGGGCACACATTAGAACAGGCGATAACTTGGCCAAAAAAGAAACTCCTCCGAGTTCTTGTGCCACCAGCATGATTTCCATTTCTTCCGGAGAGTTAAGCCCCATCATCGAGACGACTGACAAAGAGAAGAAGACAGTGGGTAGGTCTCCCGCCCCATCCCCATCGTCACTGATGATGAAATCGGCCATCTTGGGCACATCCCTCATGACCTCATCACTCATCGGCATCGGCTCGAAACCTGCTGACAAAGAAAAGGAGAGTTCCATCAAAAGTTTGGAAACTCGGGGTGGAGGTGGGGACCCCCTAACCACCATGACTGTCTCACATGACAGCTCCACCGATGACTTCAGTGTGGACATTGACTCCGCCCTGGAAGAGGTCATGGCCGGGCTCAAGTCCCTGGAGATGCAACAGAAGCAGGACAAGAGAATGTCCTTGCCCGCTGTCAAGCTGAAGCAGACGCCCAAGCATACGCCAGATTTGGTCATCGATCTCCCAGACGGAGACAACTCTGGCTCATCAACCGACTCCATTCACCCCGACAGTCCAACCATCAGTGCTGCTGAAACCTTTGCCCAGTCCAACCAAGGGACCCTTAAGAAAGCCAGTCACCCGCATATTGGGCGCCAGGACCCGACCTGCAGGCTCAGTATATCATCCGAGCCCGGGGATCTTACACGTACTCGAGAACAACGAGAGGGTATTATGCCTCCACTAACAACCTTTTCTATCACTTCCCTGAACCGCTCTGCCCCGATGAATAAAATACAGCCATGCGATGCCGGTCGCAGGACTGACAGTTTGTCTGCAGGGTCCTCTCCGATCTCAACATCCACTCCAAACTCATCGCCAGCTCCCCCGACATTCTCAACTCAACAGAGCTACAATGTCCCCACACCCCCTGCAGCCCCCCTGCCCCCACCAGTTGCTCAGAAGCCCAAGCCCCCCATGAAAGTGAAGCCCCCTGTCATGAAGAAACCAGCATCAAGGCCGGAACTTTCCCAGTCCCCTCCTGTACAGCCCCCACCTTAGATGAGACCATCTGAGAAATTTGGTGGAATTCCTGGGGATATCCAGCACTTTTGTGGATTTCCTGGGGATATCCAGCACTTTTGTGGATTTCCTGGGGATATCCAGCACTTTTGTGGATTTCCTGGGGATATCGAGTAATTTTTTGGAATTCCTGGAGTAGGTCCAGCATTTTGTGGAATTCCTAGCGATAGCCAGAATTTTGTGGATTAATTGTCAGCACTCTGGCGGACTAACAAGGAGATGGGATATTTACTAGTAGATTAACATTTAACAGGGGTTTTCCAGCACTCAAACAGTGAACAAAAATTTAGTAGACATCAAATGTAGGATCTGTAAAATAGTTTGTAAATCTTTTGAAATAAGATACTCATGAAACATGTTTTGAATTTCCCACCTGTCAAAATAATAAATATGGTTTGCCCGTTTGGCTTTGAAAAACAATTAACGCCAACAAAGCTCACTTATTTTATATATTCTTTCAACTAACTTTTTTAATTAATTTTTTTTGGTATACTTTCTGAGTTTTTTTTTTTAATGATTCTAATTATTTGAAAGTAGGGTTAGGACAATACAGAATGAAGCAAAACTTCTAGTTAAAATTAACTCAATATTTTATTTATGGTGTTGTAAATACATCAAAAACATTTTCCATTAAAATTCTTTCATCAGAAATGGAATAAGATTCTAATAGACCAAAATTAATTTCTGCATTAGCAAGAGGTGACATAAATTAGACTGAATGAGTTTCATAGATGGGCACCAGTAAATGGAAAAAAAGAAACACAAAACTGTTAACTTCTTTTGACAATTATGGTGGTATAACTTTTATTTATTTATTTTTAATTACAAAGTTCTTCCAGGCTTTTCCATATGTTTTCAGGGAAGCCTCTCCTGAAAGTGTTCTCTCTGTACCGGTCAGTCTGTTCTCCTTGTACTGGTCAGTCTATGTTCTCTGTGTATGCCAATCATTTCAATGTGCACAAATTTGCTGAATGGGACATGAAGATTTTTACAAATATTTTTTTCTTTATCAAATAAATTTGGGGTTAACAAGCTGACTAGTCATGGTACTAGAGGCAAACAAGTAAATAGATTTGTATGAAAGAATTCTAAGAAAAGCAACGTTCCCAATGAACAGATGTAAAACAATTGCAATAAATTCCATGGGAGAGTAAAAAACAAATTTCCTTTCCCTACATAAATTTTTGAAATGTGTGCACATTTGAATTTAAATGTTTACAAATATTTTGAAATATTGACTTAGCTCCTTTAAGCTACTTTCTCTGAATTACCATTATAAGGTAATAAGGTAATTCTTTTTGTCTAGTTCTGAAGAACAAAAATAAATCCTGCACAATTGGGTAAATGATATGTCTGTTTGTAATATGTTTTTACTTTCTGCTTTTTTTTTTTTTTGTTGTGTTGAACATAATCAAGCTATAAGGCAATGAAAGTAAGCAAAGTTAGCATAAAAATCAGCATTAAGAAATATGACATTTGTCTAATTCCTAACTTTTCATGGTTTCAATCAAAGGTCCTAAGAAGATGTAAGATATTAAGAAGTTTTTGTATGACAGAGCACAGCATTAGATTCTACTCTGTAGTAGGAGATTAATATTTTATTTTTATGTTCAAATGACAATGAGCAAACATCACAGACAACAATAACACATGGGTCACGGTAACGCTGCAGGCTGCAACAAGGTTGGCAATTTGAAAGTAATCCAAAATAGAAAAGCAACCAATGCCTTAAACTAATAAATGAGTCATTGGGGTCTTTGATATGAAGTGTCTCGTGAAACATAAAATATATATGTCCAAAATAATTTGTCTTAAAATTTTATCCAACAATCTAACTTCAATTATATTTTTTTACTTATGCCTCCCTCCCATTTCATTTCATGTAGAACAATGAACTTGACCGAATGTCCAATGTTTGGCTGTACTTGAGCCCTGCAGGCAGGGAGTTCAACAAATCATCTTTGTCAGTTGAACAAATCATCTTTGTCAGTTGAACAAATCATCTTTGTCAGTTGAACAAATCATCTTTGTCAGTTGAACAAATGTCAGCTTCTCCCCATTAATCATCTCAAAACGACCCAATCAGAACATAACCTTATTAGATATGACACCTGATTTCAATTCCAGGTTTCATCCATGTCAAGTCAGTCAAGTTAATTAGTATGTGGATGAACCAATGTCTCGTTGTTACCATGTGCATGATGGGGCTTTAGATGACAGTGTCATATGTCAAGATGTACAACCCATGTCAAGTAGAGTGAGTTTCATACAATAACTGTAGAGATCATTTATTAAATTTTTCAAATGAGTAAAAATAATGCAGGCCTTATGTTAATGATCCTACTTCTTAAAATGTTTTTTTCAAAGTGTGCTGAAAATTGCCAAATGATTGTTTTTGCCTTGACAAATGAGAAGCTTTATATCCAGAGTATTTTTATCATGGTTTCTTGTAAAATTTTGAGTCATGATTAATTTTGTTTTCTTTTCACACCAAGCACTTGTTATCTGTCCTTGAACATCACTTATTAAATCTTACATTTCATGCATTTAGTTGTGTCCCTTTCCTTGTAACCTTCTTGAGCATTAATTTTGGATTTATTGGACTGGATTTTTATTTGTAATCTTTCATTCATGTAAAACTAGTGCACAAAGAAAGGATTTCACAAATCTTTTAAAGCATCTTATCTGAGAGCTCTTGCTTTTTTTTTTTCTTCTTTTTAAAAAAAAAAAAAAAATTTGTCTTGCAATTGAAGCCTTGTAAAAGTTTGAGAGAATAAAATGTTTTTGTAACTCAGTTGTATGATGACATGCATTACTCTTGTTGTATGAAGGGGGATAACAAAAGATGTACAGCACTGAGAAGTTTTGAGTAGTTTGAAAAAGGTAGCTAGGGACTATGTCAGCATATTGATGGTATCATAATTCAAACAAGTGTATGTTGTTATCAAGTTTGTTGAAAATAGATTATAAATATGTTCATACGATTTGTATGTAAATTTTAAGTATACAAAAAAAAAATTATAACAAATTAAAGAACTGTTTGCTTTAATTTGTCTTGTTTCATTTCTTCTCAAGTCTGGTTTTTTTTTAAATTTCTTTTTGGGAATTGAATGTGATAAAGAAAACAAATACTAACCATTTTTAAATCCCTTATATTAACTTCACCGTCTTGTCTGTCGTTTTCCCGTGGGGAAAAAAAGTAAAAAATGACCCACTTCCCAGAATCCTAACGTGCTGAAATTTTGAACATAGACTTTTGACACCTGACAATGAAAATTCTATGAAAATTTCATGTGGATAGAATGTACTGTAATCAAATAAATTAATTTTTAGATTATCTCTATGTAGCATGTAAATGTTTATGCTAGTCCATGGGTCGTGAAACCATGGCTTGCGAGCTAGATGTGGCTCTATTGATTTTTGCATCTGGTTCTCAGACAAATTTCGTTCGATTATTAATTTTAAAAGGTTTATTCTGACTCCTTTGATTTGCATCTAAAAAACAGCACAACAATGTTATTAAAAAGAATTTAGACATAATTCTTTTATTTTTACTTTTAGTATTGTAATTACACAAAATGCACACATTATTTGAATTTTTACTTTAAACATTAAGTATGGCTCTCACAGAATTACTTTTCAAAATCTGTGGTTTTTATGGCTCTCTGAGACAAAAAGTTTCTCAACCCCTGTGCTAGTCTGTCGCATTGTGCATACTGTATTAAATATAATCAATACTTTTAGTCATGCCTCATATATAAGGGATTTATAGTTTATTTTAAGTTTGATTTCTTCAATCGGCAAAGCAGCCTTATTTCTCAGTATATATTTATATAATGACAAAGATGGAGAAAAAAAAGCAAATCATTTCCCCAAAAAACAAGGCAGGCCTGTTAGCGCCTTCTTAGTGTCAAAAACAGAGTTGGTCTTTAGGCTATTGATGATATGGTCAAGACAACATATGTTGTTCCCTGTCATTGTCTCCTTGTGAAAGTTGGGATGATGTGTGTATTGGCATGGATTTAAACCCAAAACTACATTTATTTCCAAGAATGAAACAGATCTGCAAGCCATGACATGTCATAAAGTGTGCAAAAGGAAGTTTAATTGGTAGTGGAGAGGAGATGGGGCTGAATATCTACTGTTAGTATTATTTGATGTACCTAATATAAATATATTATGCAGCTATTCTCAACAAATGTAACTATCAACCAAGGGAGTACAACCTTTGTGTTCTTTTTGAGTAACAAAAGTCTTGTGTATCTACAAAAAAGGAGATGAATGGAAAGTGTTAAGTTGGCCTATGTGTTTGACCTGGTGGGGAATGGAAAGTGTTTAAATTGACCTATCTACGTGTAATATGAATGACTACCCTACAAGCTTGAATTTTTAAAAAACAGAATCCAGTGACATTTAAAATTTTGGAATATCCTCAGTCATGACACTTGTTCAAAGCATATTTTTTGTCTGCCAGGTTATTAAAAGAATTAAGCAATGAACTGTCCCCAATCCTTGCAGTTCGTTTTCAAGCCTCTCTAAACCAGGGTAAAGTGCCCCAGGATTGGGAATTAGCCAATGTAACACCAGTCTTTAAGAAAGGTGATAAGTCCGACCCCGATAATTACAGACCTGTATCACATACTAGTATCACCTGTAAATTACTAGAACACATAATATATAGTAGAATAGTTAACCACCTTGACAAATATAATGCCCTATGCCCACACCAACATGGCTTTAGAAAGAACAGATCATGTGAAACACAATTGATAGGTCTAATAGATGATCTATCAAAAGGCTTAGATAATAATGATCAAACAGATAAATATTACTAGACTTCTCAAAGGCATTTGACAAAGTTCACCACCTTAGTTTACTTAAAAAAACTTATTGGAATCTCAGGTCCCTTACATCACTGGATCCAAGACTTCCTATTGGGTAGGGAGCAAGCTGTAATATTTAATGGATCTAAATCTGCACCAGTAAAGGTTAACTCAGGAGCTGTCCTAGGTCCCTTACTATTTTTAATTTACATAAATGATTTACCCAACAATATCTCAACAGGAACAAAAGGTTATTTGCTGATGATTGTATAATCTATAGAACAATTAAATCAGAAGAAGATAGAAAAATTTTACAAAATGACTTAGATGAATTAATAAAATGGGAAACTAACTGGAGTATGTCCTTCCACCCAGAAAATTGTCAACTGCTAAGAGTAACAAGTAACAAAGAAAAATAAAAAAATAAATTCAAAACATTTCATTCATGGATAAGAACTAACCAAAACTAATGATGGAAAATACTTAGGAGTCATATAAATGAGAAACTATCCAAATAAAACATGGAATCCCCATGTCAATGAAGTTATCAAAAAATAAATCAAAACCTTCAGTTTTATAACAGAAACTTTTACAGATGTAATAAAGATATAAAACTAAAATGCTACCTCACCCTATACTAGAATATGCAATTTCAGTATGGGACTCATCCACCAAAGAAAATATTGATAAACTAGAACAAATTCAAAAAAGAGCAACCAGATTAATTACTGGAGAATATTCAAAACTGACAAGAGTAACACCATTAGTTAAATCAGTAAACCTTGAAACACTAGAGGATAGAAGAACCAAGAGTAAATTAGTAATTATACATAAAGCAATTAACTTCAATTTAGAAATACAACACAAAGACAGCTTAATACAACCCTCAGATAGACATAGGGATAAAAACACCTTTCTTATCCCGTATGCACGGTATTCAGGCGTGGAATGGGTTGCCTGAAGAAACCAGGAAAGCCAACACTTTATCATCATTTAAAACTCTAATAAGAATACAGGACTAAACATAAACCATAGATATACATAGGACGCAATAATCTTTTGTACAGAATGAGCGTCTGTAATATATAAGATAAGATAGGGGGGGGGGGGGTTGTATTGGTCAGCAGTTGTATACAAGGGGCAGTCCATAAATGACGTCGCTGTCGTCACACACCTATGGGGAGGGCCTGGAGGGCCTGTTGTTTAGTCATTATTTGTACACTTGACAATGTATTTACTGAAATTTTTAGAATACATTAACTACTGAAAGGCAGAGTGCAGCTCTCAGTACAAGAATTATACTTTAATTGTTCACATATATATAGACTAGAGGCAGAGTGCAGCTCTCGGTAAAAGAATTATACTTTAATAGTTGACATATTATTCAAAACTAAGCTGGCATGCACTTTAATTTGAGACAAAATAAATGGACTTTTAAATATTAAGAAAAAAAATCTTCATAGAGCCCAGGCTAGAAAATGCTATTTTTTCAGTTAAGAAATTTATTTATTTATTTTCTACAATGTATCTTTGACGGTCAATTATTTAAAATAAAATGTTTAGAAAATATTAACACAAATTTATTTTCAATAACAATAACGTAGAATTACTAGAATGGAAAAAATCTGGTGGAAGCGCCATAACTCTGTATTCATGAAGAATAATGAAAAGACAATAATTTCTGATCTCCCCTATTCTCTCTTATAATTGATTGAAAAATGGCGTCATGCAAATATTGCCGGAATTTTTAAATACAGGGTGACACAAAAAATAAATAAATAAAAGAAAGAAAAAAAAAAAAAGGTCATCACCAAAAATCAGATAATTTCCAAAATTTTATTTAGATCGACACAAAGTTTTAGCTACAACAGGTTAGGCCTGTGACTGTGTAACAGACATCTTTCAAGAAATAGAAATATAAATCTGATGGATATATTATAGTAATGTGTCAACGTTTGGTCTGAATCAAATCCTAATTTCAAGTAGAGCTGCGGAAATTATGGATTTATTTATCGATTAATCGTTAAAAATGTTTAACGGTTAAAAAAATTAACGATTCATTGCACACAACTTATAAAAAAAAATATTTCGGCCAATATATATCAACTAATTTCCGAAACTATTACACGCACGTTTTGGTTTCAAGCAATTGACTGACGTGTCTGTTCATTTTTTTATTTTTTTAAAGGTTATGTGTCCATTAAGAGAAATCGTTTGCCTACTATGCAATATTTCCTCTAAGACTAAGTTTTGTTGATCCATGTGCAAAGTTTTTTTTTTTAAATATCGTGTGTACAGTAGCACAAAGTCCATTTTTTGTGCAATATTTTACAAAATTTGCTGCGCGGTGATTCTAAACTCCTGCATGGCGTTGGTCAAATATCTGAGCAGCTTAAGGGAACATTACTACCATTGCTCTTACACTTTGCTTACTTATCATCTGCAAACTAAGCATTCACTACAGTATCAGAAACTTCAGCTGAGACAATCTAAAGCTATGTAAACGATTGTTCAGCTCATCCCGTTATATTGTCAATAAGACCCACTCATCACTTCATCCAACTGATGCCAATACATTTGCCTGTTTACGTATTTTGGTTAAAAGATGTCATATAAAAAAAAATAATAATAAAAAATAAAAAATAAAAAACATTCCAGTGTTATTTCGATTTTCAACAAGTACGTTTAATAAATGTTACTTATGACACCATAAATTTCAATTTTGGGGTTTAATCGCCATGCTTAATAGTAACATTGAAATATCAATGGATTAAAAAGTTTTGGAATATTATACATTGATTGTGAATATTTTTTCATTACATTAATTTTATAGACGCTGTTTTAAGACCTTGCATTACTTATGATTATTGTAACCAATTTTCAAATTATCTATATTGTTATAGGCAAGGTAACTTCTAGCCTTAACATCTTAATAAACTTTTACAAATCAAGTGGTCTTTAATTCAATAGTTTTTTTTTTTAACCCGTGTGGTAAAATAGTCTTTGCTTGACAATGACATTTGAATACTCTAATTTAAAGGCAACATTTCAAAGTCCAGCAGATTGCATGGTGTACTAAAATTGTATATGTTTTCTAAATTCTACATACCTGCCAAAATTTCACATCTTATGAATAATAGAACTTTCATCTCAACTGTTTTTATAAATAACATGGATACATATTTTGGATGACCAAATTTTGCTCTCTGGTACTTTGACTTGGAGATTCGGTTAAAAGGATGAGGTCTCCACATAAACTTTCATCAAAAGCATCCTTTAAGCATTCCATTAATTTCTCTGTGAGTATTTTCAGCTTAGCATTTTGTCTAGCATAATACATTTATAAATTATTTCGGGCTTCTTTGAAATATATTAGAAAATAAAAATGATTGTATTGTGACTAGCAAAGTTCTTGCGTCTGTTGGTCAGATGAGCTTTTTTATTCTTTCTGCCTCTACAAGTTTTTCTATAGCTTTCAAAATAATTTTTTTAAATGGCTCTATGGTATATTCACTGTTTTGATTCCTGAAGACTTATTTGTAAAGTAAGTAGATATTCCAAACGGTTATTGGCGTGAATAAAAAAGCGCAAAAATGTTCTAGTTTACTAAAATAGATAATTCGTTTCGGTTGGATTATCATGTAAACAGATTAGATTTAATGATCTGTTTGAGTTTTAGCGAGATTTGACAGTGAGATTTTATGTTTATGAAACTTTCTTAAACGCCTGTATACTTTCCAGCCAAGAAGATTAATTAACACATGATGGTCCTCTTCATTCTATTATTTTAAGATCGTCATTTATTAAAAATCATTTCAGAAATGTAAGCAGATTCAATTTTACTTCAATGAAATATTTTAAAGATTCTACAATTTCTACTTCTTTATTTTCAATCATTACGTATCCCACAACTGGACTTGTTTAGTGATGTGTAATATATGGAGAGCTATCGAATACAAGATAACTGGACTTGTTTAGTGATGTGTAATATATGGAGAGCTATCGAAATAATCGAATACAAAATAACCCACAACTGGACTTGTTTAGTGATGTGTAATATATGGAGAGCTATCGAAATAATCGAATACAAAATAATACAATAGATCAATGTTGGGTAGCTTGTTCCTGAAAAAAGGGTTATTTCTCACGATTTATATCTCTTCAAATTGCTATGAGCACAGTTTAAATTTTAGATGGGACTTTTTAAAAACATTTTGCATACAACGTTCATACAATGTTCTGGGAGTGCTCATGCGTACTCGACAAGCAAATGTATTGGTTCCGGAATATTACCTTTATTTGCAGTAGTATTGTCCTCTCTGTGGCCGAAAAAAACACATTTAATTTGCTAATGATTTAAAAATGTCAACATTTCTAACAAAAATGTCCCGCCTATTCATTATTTTTTTCTTTTAAAGCTTATTGTTGTTCTTTTTTTATTAAAAAAAAATCCGATTTCAGATCCTTTCCCATTTAAAAAAAACTTTGGAAATGTTGAGCACTTGTTCCAGGGTGGCTACGTTTGGATATATGCGTGCAAAGTTTTAATTTAATTAAATAACCAATTTTGTTCATTAGTTTTGTAGATGCTTCAAATGAAAAGAAATTTTTTAAAAATGTTTCTGTAGAATAAACCACGTTAGTACGACAACAATTTTTTCCAGTAGTTTATTTAAGTTAAAATCAAACTTGAATCAGTTATATACACCAGAACAATATTGTCATATTCTTACACTAGTTCAAACTCTTTGTTTTCCACTTTAATAGCATTAGTTAAATTAGTATCAGAAGACTTAAGATTCATAAGGGAGTTTGAAGTTCTTACATTTGAAACGATGGTATATATAATAAAGTTCCTTTATTTCTTTGAATTTTTTATCTTTGCTTTCATTTTATTTTAATAAACTTTATTTTAACGCTTTTCATTTTTGAAGTTAAATTAACGAGGAATTATCCGCCACCCCTCCCCAACTTTTACACACAATGTGCCGCTCCGAGCTTGGCTTATGTTTCATGTACCATAAGTTTTGCTTTTACCACAGGAGCGACTGTCAAATTTTAAGAATCATTTAAGCTACCACTACTTCAGTGTTACATTATCATACTCCTCAAGTACTTATCAGTACAGTAACTTTAGTATCAGAAGAATTTATATCCAACAAGGAGTTTGAAGTTGTGACGTTTGGAAAGGTAACAGGCCTTAGATAGTTCCTTTATTTATGTTACTAATTTCTTACTTGGTTTTTTTCTACAAACTAATTAATAACCAGGAATTTTCCGCCTCTGGCAAAGTGCCGCCCCTAGCAAAGTGCCACCCGGGGTATTTGCCCCCCTCTTCGCTACGCCACTGTTTTCAAGTTTATAAATGATCGCCTTCTGCTGCAGTTTGATGTCATCATTGAAAGGTAGATGCGATGTTATATTTCTATTAGGGACTGTGCAAAATTTAGCTCATTTAAAAGCAACATAATTTTTTAGCTCTTTGCATGTTTTTGAGTTTTGCATCGCGCTACTTTCTTTTCCTTACTCTGAGCCTGTGGTTGGACAATATCTTTTTAAGAGTTCTAAAAATTGAACTAATTCTCAAGGTAAGCAGTCTTCGAAATCACACGAATATTCTTCCATTAACTTGCCTGCTGCCGATCTGATGGCGTCATTGCTGAGCTCAGGTTTGTAAGAAAGACAAATTTCTTATGCATGTTTTTATATGCGCCTAACCGATGTTGTAGGGCTTAAGAAAGTTTGTCAATGATTACCAGAAATACCGTTTTGGTGATGTCCCTTTATCACTTTTCTATTTTTTGACGAAAACTCCAAACTGTGGGAGAGGTGTGGACAAAGGACAGTAGAACAACAAATCATGGAAAGGAAATGGAGATGGATTGGACACACCCTTCGGAAAGATAACAGCAGGGTGAGGCAGGCCTTAGATTGGAACCCCCAGGGCAAAAGTAAAAGCCAGCGAGGAAGACCCAAACGTACATGGAGACGGAGCATGTTAGATGAGGCTGGAAGAACTGGAAAGAGCTGGGAAGAATTGAAACGACTGGCAAGGGACCGTGCACAGTGGCGAGCTTCGACAGAGGCCCTATGTTCCACAAGGAACCAAAAGGACAAATGATGATGATGAAAGATTGTTTATTCACTTTTATCCACGGACTTGACCTTTCCTTTGTCTTTATAGGAATTAAATTAAGAA
This sequence comes from Radix auricularia, assembly GCA_002072015.1. Classification (NCBI taxonomy): domain Eukaryota; kingdom Metazoa; phylum Mollusca; class Gastropoda; family Lymnaeidae; genus Radix; species Radix auricularia. Next base: position 153,117 of record MUZC01000542.1, on the reverse strand, counting down.
TGATGTCTTTTAACAAACTCTATGAGAGACTTCAAACAGCGGCATAGCGTGAGTATGTGCCGCTCAGGGCAGAACCAAAATTTGCCGCCCACCCAATATATATATATATATA